>JAXGGT010029712.1:1456-14112 GCA_035583425.1 Marsdenia floribunda
GATGTTTACTTGTCCTTCTTGATGGTTGTTGATAACTTCAAGATCTTATCACCAAAATTGATGATCGATAAAGGAAAGAGAATTTCAGCCTAACAGTTTAATTGTTCTGAATGATCGGGTGGTCAATTTGTCTCCGATTTAGCTGAATTTTGGATAGAGAGTATAAGACACGTCTTTTCTCAATATGAATGGCTGTGGAGATTAGATTTCAATGGTCAGATTTTGAGATATAATTTCTACAACATGAGTTGACCAGAGATTTTTGTTTTTTTTTTCATCTTGTAGTCTGATTCTTTTTATGATTGAAGCGTTCATACTTGTCTGATCAGGCTGAAACTTTGTCAGTATGTAGATGGCATATTTTTATTCAATATGAACTGGGGAGATCATTTTTCAATGGTCGGATTTTGCAATATAACTTCCATAACATAAGCTATCCAGGAGTCTCCAAACTTCTGACAGTATGCATCTCTCTCACAGTTAGAGCATCTATTTCCATCCGATCAACTTGAAATTTTTATAAAAAATAGAAAGCATATTTACCTTTAATTTGAATGGTAGAGATCCGTTTTCAATGGTCGGATTTTCCGATATAATTTTTGAAATTATAAGCTGTCCAGGAATTTCCAATCTTCCAACAGTATGCTTCTTTCTAATGATCGGAACATCAATTCTTTATAGATCAAGCTGAATTTTTGATGGTAATTTAAAGGGTGGAGATAATTTTTCAATGGTCTAATTTGGAGATATTATTGCCGCAACAGGAGCTGTTCATAAGTTTTTTTTTTTCATTTATTTTTTTGGTGGGCTATTTCTTTCTTATGATTGTAATGTCAATTTGTCTCTGATTAGCGTGAAATGTTTACTGCAAATAAAACACACATATACCTTCAATTTGAATGGTGAAGATCAGTTTTTAAGGATTGGATGTTAAGGTATTATTTTTGCAATAGAAGTTGTGCATAAATTTTTGTTTTATAAATTAGTTTATATACTTAAAAGTTATACAAATTGACCATAAAATTTTAAAAAATCAATTAACTTGGTTCATCGGTTTAAAATGATTATCAATTTCTACAATTGCAGTTTAAAGCCCAAATTAAATAGATTTGGCCAGTTCACAGTCTAGTCAATCTAATCGACTGTTCTGGTTAAATTCACAAAACAATGTATAAAACACTATCAAACCTTTAACCAATCTGTATATAATATAACAATTAAATTCAAATAATATAAAATACTTTGATTCATATTTGAGATGATATTTGTTATGGCATTTATAGGCCCAACACATAGCACAACCCAAAAATATTATGATTATTGTTATTACTACGATTTTTTATCGGCATTTATGATAATTATAGGCCTAATACTTGGCCTAACTCAAAAAAGAAAAAATTATTATTGATTAATCCATTATTAAATGCAACCTAATCTTTCAATAAGGATACTTTAGTAATATCACATAAAAGAAGTAATTGTCTCACATAGAAGTTTTACAAATTTTTTACTTGTTCTCAACATTATGTAGGGTTATACTCGTGATAAGAAAATGTGAGTTGACTTTAATTTTTTGAAATTTCACTTATTTATTTTTTAACTTATTTAACATTTCTTTTAACAATTTCCATGAAAACCTATACTTCTAATACTAGTAGTCAAAAGCCCTAAGAGATAAAATTCTTTGCATATCTTATATAAATGAAGCAGCAGGATAGCAATGATACCAAAAGCCCAAATACAATAACAAAGCATCATTTATGGTTGAATATATACACAAAATTATTTCTAACATCTATGTGTTAAGTCCAGAAAAAGTTGTCTGAATCAAAGTTAGTATAAGAAGTGCAAAGCCAGCAAGAACTGAAATAATAGACCACGGACTATTGAAGTATCTTCTCTTCAATTTGGCCATCCATCTATTCACTCTATTATTATAATATGCATTCACCTTATTGAAGGTCTCACTGTATTGGAACAGTTCTATTGGAGCAGTGACTCTGTAGTTAATTTTGTTGAAGATTTCCGAGACAGCTTCATCATCACCCAACCAATTATGAATAATCCCATGTTGGCAGAGAATTTCCACATCCTTTGCAGATTGGATAAGACAATCAAGAAATTTCAGGTAACATATTATATGACTGTCTTGAATGTCTTGATAGTACTCCTCGTACGCAATGAGGTTCCTAAGGAGACATTCTGTTCTGTTCTCGATCCTTATACAAGGTATTTCCATGGTGCCATTCATGAACGCTATGTCGAGTAAACAACTTTTATCACCAGCCTTCTTGACCTTCACTCCGGATTCGACAAGTTCAGATACACATTGGATCAAACCCCAATTTTTATTATCATGGGCTAATATTTGTCTTCTCCATGCAAACTGCGGAAGCCAGTTATGGTAAATTACTTCGAGCAAATTTTTGGTATTACCTGGCCAATTAACTTGCGAGGTTGCAAAAAGTCCCATCCCAGGTAGAAGTGGATGAAAGAAATTCATGATGAGTTTGATTAAATACCTATTACCATTTTCATTTTCTTGATGATGATCGGACATTTCAAACAATTTGTAAAGAACAAAAAATGGGATTTGATTCTCGAACAGCATCAAATCTCTTTCTAATGTGTTCCTCAACCAATTCATTTGAAAGATTGGATCTTTGTCATCTATCAATGATGGGTTACTGACCTTGCGGAATAGTTCTATGATGAAGCAGCCATCTAAAAGCATCATGTCAATGAATTCTTGGGAACTAAGTTGGGGTAACTCGGCGTAACATTTTCGGGCTTCTTCCTCTAAGCCTTTGATGGCTTTGACGTATCTATCCACACTCTCCCTCCTGCGATTAAGAAGTGATTGCAGGTAGTACCATTTTTGCTCTTCCATCACTTTCATCTTATCTTGACGGTGGTGATGATGATACGGACCTATGGATATGATCTCTGGTTCGTAGCATTTCTCATTCGCAATCCGAAGTTGACTGTGAACTCGAAAAATAAAATAATTAGATTTTGGACTTGGGAGTTTTGAAAGCCTGCCTTTGATGCTCATAACTTGGGGGATATCGATGCAGGAAGCATCTCCTTCTCCATTAATGGCCGTCTGCATAGTTGATGAAGCACTGCTACACAAAACAATAAGCTATATATTAGTCAGTGATTTATTCGAAAAATAATGATGAAATTAATTAATTAGTAAGGAGAAATTAATTAATCAGTGATTAATTATTATTAAGCTAGTCTCCTTAGATTCTTTATTTATTTATTATTATTTTAATTCTCAAATACGAATTATTAATGCACGGCTGACTGTGTAATGGAGTTAGCTTTGCTTTGAGAAAAGTAATAAAGAGCAGACAAAAAGAAAGCTTCTCATGTGGATTGAGCGCACTATTTATAAATTAATATTACATAAAATTTCTTATTTACTTTTAATTATCAACGACACATATAAAAATTATATATGGTGGAATTTTTTTGGAAATAGTAGCGAAAGTTCATCCAATGTCTTTGTTTAATTTCTTCATGAGTTTTTTTGGAAGTGTAGTCCGCATCATCCAATGACTAGATTTTAAACTTTATTATTATTGCTTTGAACTAATTAATAATAACAGGACGCAATCATCAAAATAATAATAATAATAATAACTTGGTTGGAATCTTAATTATATCCCATCAAGAATCAAAAAGAAAACCCAGTAACCAAATAACTTGGTTGGAATCTTCCCTTCATATATATATATATATATATATATATTATATAAATAAGAGGAATGTTTAATAATCCATAAAAGGGGAGAAGGAAATTAAAACCTTATATATGGGCGACTTAATTTTCCGTGCAAATAATATGATTCGATCTTACGCTCCATTAGTGGAATACTTTTTCACATGATGTTATTTTATATTGGCAAATTGGTGTAAGAAGTCCCATATATATATATATATTTTTTTCAGTTGGTGCTTATAATTCTAAATTTTTAATTTTATCTTTTAAAATTCTCAATGTTTTTTTTTTTTTTTTTTTTTTTTAATTAGGGCATATGGTCCTTCTATTAAATTTTTAACGGTCAATTATCAGTCAACCCGTTTTATTTTTTCATTTTTAATAAATTTCAAGGGTAAAATAGTCTTTTTAATTACATCTCTCACCTTTTTTATTTTTATTTTTATTTTTATATTCCAAGGACAAAATGGACATTTTCATCATCTATTCCAAAAAAAAAAAAAAAAAAAAAAACTAAAAAGGGAGGATTTTTATTTCGTGAAGCTCAAAAGCAAAATTCAAAGAAGTAAAATTCCGAGAACACAGTGAACTTCCAGATTGAATCCACAATATTTGAGACTACTTTTGCATAAATCGAGTAGAGTGGAATAAGAAATTTACCATAAATAACTTTTGTTCTTTTCTAATGTAGAAAGATTCAATTTTTGTATTATGTACATGCCAACGGTTTTTAGAAAAACTTGCTCCTTTTTGCTAATACGAAGGTCTTACTCTTATATGACGGTCACAATGAGTATCAAACTCGTAATTTTACATGAAATTGACAAAGTGTTTATCTTACTTTTGCCAAACCAATGCGCTACTTTATTTATAAAACGTAATATTCATAATAAAATTTTATTTGTAGTACTCCAACAATACGAAAAATTTTTCAAGAAAGTTTTCCAAAATATTGTAATTATCTGGAATACCATTAGCATGCATCCTAATTCGTACTGTTTTAAGTACTTATAAAAAATTTATAAAAAAAAAAAAAAACAAAACCAAAAAAAAACAAAAAAAACTGAAAAGAACAATTCTTACAGAAACTTATATTTGTCCTTAGTATCGAATACTGTGAAATCGCTAATATAATCTTTCATTCGCAGGACATAATGGTTATCGTTTTCCCTAGACAAGATTTACAGTGTTGACATCGGTATGTCTTTTAATTTAAAAAATGACACAATAAAAATGACAATTATTAGCACTTATATATACTACACTGCAATTAAGACACAAAAAGACATTTCTAGCCTTAGAATTGTGAATGTAGTATGGAGAGGTCATGGCAACAACATCAGTGGTTAAAAAGCTGCGATGTAACCTTAAGTTGTGGTATAGACATATCACTTTTTGTTAAATTAAAGGCCATGATTGAAATTAAACTTTGTTCATGGTATAATATTAAATTTTAAAATTGTATTTGTATATTTTAATGCAAAGGAATGGTAGTACATATATATTCTAATGCAAAGGAATGGTATAAAAAAATTTAACCTATTAAAAATATGTTTATTCTACTAAATAATTATATGGTATCTATAAAATTAGTTTATATTTTTTATTATTATTTATTTATTTTCTCCAAGGACATGAACTATTTCTAAGCATGCATTAGATTATAGGTAGTCTATGTCCAGAAATATTCTTTTCTTTTGCTTTTTAAGCCTAGTATCTCTCCTTTCCTTAAAGAAAATTTTTTGATAAAGTATATCTAAAAAGCAACCAATCAGCTAAGTTTGCTTTATTAAGTTCTGCAATAAAAACCTTAGATGAGTATGTCTGGATGCCACTATTACACTTATTACTTGTTTATTATGGACATTATGATATTGGTTGGTGGAGAGCATAGAAAAACATAAAGAAAGAACAGAAAAGTAAAAAGAGATGCTACCTACGTCTCAAAAGTAATAAAAATCAAAATGAATGATATGCAATGAGGTGTATATTTGTCACCTTTTGCTCAAAGCTATTATTTCTGTAAATTAAACAAACCTCCCTAGACTTTATAGTGCTTTATTTTCTTTTGGGTAGACTTCTTCGTGCCAGTTTTTGTTTAATGCGCTATGTTTCTTCCTTTTTTGGATTTGGTATCTTCTATTTAATTGCAATGAAACAAAATAAAGGATTCGTAAAATGAGTGAGTGGGGAAGTCAGGAATGTGTGATTGAATTATTGAGACATAGATAAGATGATTTTGTTATTACTTAGTGCGTAGTTTGTGCACAAAGATTAGAAAATTTTATTATTCTAAACCTAAGACACAAAGCTAAATAATAGGGTGACAACTAGGGTAATAAATAATAAAGAAAACTATACAGATAAATCGATAGATAAAGATATTCAATTAAGGTGCGATCTCAGTAATGATTTTTGGAATTGATCGTCGATTAGAAAAATGATTCATTTATTTAGGTGATAGATTATTTATAGTCATTAAGGGTCAAAGACTAGTCTTTTATGAAGCGCTCGATAAATTTTGATTTATTCCTACTACAATCTGTCGAACAAGAATAGTTTAACTAGAAATTTGTTGTTCAAGATTTGAACTACTAACCTTGTAAACCACTCTTTGAGGTATATTTCTGCTAGAATTATATTTATGAGAGTTTGCTGCCAAGATTGAGATTAATTCCCTAACTTCTTGTGGAGTCTTACTAACAAAATTTCTACCACAAGTTGTGTCCAACATTTGCTTCTAGAATACAAGAAGTCGTTCATAGAAGTTTTGGAGGAGTAATTCCTCATGAAATTCATGTCGTGGAGAACTTGTATATAATTGCTTGAATCACTCCCAATATTAATGGAGAGTCTTAGATTCTACTTGGCTGATAATGTTGATCTTGAAGCAAATATCTTTCCATTAAATTCCAAGAGTTTACTGAGCCTAGTGGTTAGCTGTAAAGTCATTCTATTTCTCCATTAGACAGGGAAAAAAGGAAGGCTTTTAATTGTACTCTCTCCAAATCTAATGTATGTAGTTTTAAAGTTACGAACACTATGTTGAACTCCTTTAAGTGCTTATGAGAATTTTCGTTGCCTAAACCATAAAAAGTTATTGAATTAATCCAACTATAAGTTTAAAATCATTATCATTAGCAATTTTTATATATATAGGGTGTGTGATCAAGTTTGGAGTTGCCAAGTGAAGGAGATCGAGGAAGATTTTAAAGAAAAACACTGCGATTTTTTTTTTTCTTTCAAGTCACATCTAAAAGAGTACTTACTTTTTTCATAATGATAGCGAATTAATCAATGAATGAGAGTTGAGCTGAAATTCTTTTGTTGGTTGAAAAGTTGATGGTGCATGCAGGTTGATCAATGTGAATGCCTGCCAATCTTCTACTCCTACGCATCAAAACTCCAAGCTTCTTCTTCTTGTCATCCGAAGTATGACTCTACAATATACTAATCTTTTCTTGGTGAAAGAGTTTAGAGGATAAAATTTCTTGCAGAGGAGAAAAAAGAGAAAGAAACCAAAGAAATTTTTTCTTGTTCTTTTTATTATGATTGGTAGCACCCAGGAGGAGTTAATAAACTCCTCTTGACTGAAATCTCTAGGCTTTCCTAGATGAAATCCCCGATGAGCTGATACTTTCTCTCTATGTACTTTCCTTTCTATGGTTTCAAGGTTCCTTGCATTGTGGCACCACTTCAGAGTTTATTAGTATGGATGTATGAGTCTTTGTAATCAGTAGGAACCAAATCATTAGCTCAATTACAAACATATATAATCTCTCATTTTCTTGAAATATTTGAGTACATGTTTTACGGCTTGCTAGTGGGCTTTCTTTTGGGTTTGATTGATATCGACTAATCGTAACAACTACAAAGTAGATATGTGGTCTAGTACATAACATAGCATACATGAGACTTTCCTAACCGAAGCATAATTAAGGAATCCTACTCATCTTTTGCTTGTCCTCTTGTGTCTAAAGATGCTACTTGAAAGCATGTCTAAAAGGTATAACTATCCATATACATTGATCCATGCAGTGCTTGACTAATATCTTATCAATATAAGCAGACTGAGAAAGCCTAATATTCTTTGCTTCAAATCACTAAGAAATTTAATACTAAGAATTTAGTTAGCATCTCCCAATTCTTTAATGCTAAATTGACTAGATAACCAAACCTTAACAAGTAACAATGTTCTTACACCATTTCTAATAAGTATAATGTCATCTTCATAAAGTACAAAAAAAAATCACTTTATCACTATCTAATTTCTTGTACACACATGGTTCATCAACGTTTTGAATAAAATCATAAGCTTTCATCATTTCATTAAAATGTATGTTCCATGCTATATTTTCTGCAATTTTTTTTTAGAAATGTCTTATTTCAATCCATTGTCAATTATTTTCTAGAAGAATAAGTTGACATGCCCAAATTATGTGGATTGGAAAAGGAACCTGAATATAGCACTCACTATCGAGGAGTAAAGTACGTTCTTTTGGATCCTTGTCCTATGATTAGGGAAGAATCCACTAATCAGGAGAAAGAAGCAGAGAAAGCATGGAAGAAAGTCGATCCGATGACTAAATGCTATATGTTGGCTTCCATGTCTAGTGTGCTCCATTCCAAGCAAAATCATATGGCTATTACATACAGCATTGATGTGTCATTGCGTACCATGTTTGCTGATGTTTATCTGATTGCATTTTCAGCTACATCATTTGCTGACAAGAGCCAACCCACAAGGTATGAAGTGCTAAAAGCAATCATGAACACTAGGATGTTGAAGGGGCATCAGTTTGAGAGCATTTGCTCAAGATGATCGATTACTTTGAGGAGGACGAGGTCCTATAGAGCCAAATTGACATGGTTCTTGAAACTCTGCCCAACTCATATTATTAGTTCAAGTTGAATTACAATATGAACAAGTTGAATATGAATCTCGCGAAGCTTAGGAAAGAGCTCTAGACACTACAAAAAAGGTTGGTATATTCAACGCATACCAAATATCGCGGTTGCAAACCGTCGTTTTTGGTTACTAGGTACGACAGCTTTGTAGCCATCGTATTTAATCCACCAAATACAATGGTTTGTCTCCCAACTGTCATTTTTTGATAATTTTTTGGAAAGCGTGCTAGTCTAAAATGACAGTTCTGTGAACCGTCTTATTTGGTTTGGCAAATATGGCGGTCGTGGTGACCAAATACAATAGTTTTATAAGTTTCGTATTAGGTTAGATAAGTACCACACTCCTAGTTTAGCAAAAATAGCGGGTTTGTGAACCTTCGTATTTGGTTTGGAAAATACGGCGGTCTTGGTGGCCAAATACGACGGATTTATAATTGTCATATTAGGTTAGACAAATATGACACCTCATTTGAGAAAATACAACGGTTACAAAGCGTGGTTTTTGCTTAAAATACGAGTTTATAACTTCAATCAATATTCATATAATATTAGGTTGGCTTCAAATTTTTCATATTTTATTTTTAATATATTTGTAGTAAATCTAACGATTGGATTAACTGTTTGATTTTTATAAAATAAAAAAATATGTATATTTCGATATTAAAATTATGAAAGTAGATAAATGACATATGAAATACTATCGGATTGGCTTCAGATTTTGTATATTTTATTTTTAATATATTTCTAATAAATCTAGATTAAAATTTTGACTTTTATAAAAAAAAAAAAAAAATGTGTATATTTCGATATTAAAATTACGAAAATAGATGGATAACACGTGAAATAGTATTGGATTGGCTTCAGATTTTGTATATTTTATTTTTAATATATTTCTAATAAATCTAACGGTTGGATTAAATTTGTGATTTTTATAAAATAAACAAAAAGCATATATTTTGATATGAAAATTACAAAAGTTGATGGATGACAAATGAAATAGTATCAAATTGGCTTCAAATTTTGTAGGTTCAGTTTTTCTTATATGTTTAACAAATGTAAAGGTTAGATTAAAATTTTGATTTTTGCAAAAATTAAAAAAAAAAAGTGTAAATTTCGGTATTAAATATACAAAAAAAAATAGATGATGCACGAAATAATATCCAATTAAAATTAATATCCATAATTTATATATATGGTTATATCCAACTGTTGGATTAATTATTTAATATATATAATAAGATGTTCTTTATATATTCAAAGTAGATATATACATTGTAATTTACACATATGAAATGTTATACATTTGTATACGAAATGATTAAATTTTTTAAAACATTACTATAAAATTAGATATATAATGATTATTACACTATTTAAGTGTTTAAAAATAATTTATATAGTAAAATATACCCTAATTCTAAATCCTAAAAAAACCTTAAACCGTAAATATTTTTTTTTAATTGGACTCAAAAACGACGGCCAGGACCAACCAGAAACGGCGGTCGGACCACCGTTTTCGGCCCAAAATTATTTTTCCTAAAAAAAATGGCGGCAGCCCAATTTTTTTTTTAAATATTAGGTCAAAAACAACTGTCCGACCCAACTAAAAATGGTGGTAGGGCTGCCGTTTTAGGCCCAAAAACATTTTTTAAATTTTACCATACCCGATTTCATAGGGTCGGATCCAGGCGGGTCAGGTCAGCCGGTGGGTCGCGCCTTATCACAGACTGGCAGGAATTTTTTTTTTTTTTTTTTTTTTTACTTTTCTTCTTTCTTCTTCCATTTCTTCACTGTAAATCCTTATTTTGAGCTAAACTCTTCCATAAATTAGATAAAATTTGCTATATTTTTGTTGGGTTTGTTAAACCCATTATTTTAATTTGTGGAAAAAAAAAAAACACTACAAGAAAACAACTAATTTGCGACGGCCATTTTTGTTGCTGATCTGTCGCTGACTGAGTTCATCGACAGATTAGCGACGGGAATGGCCGTAGCTATATAAGTGGTCGCTAATTCCGACGGCCAATAAGTGGTCAAAAAAATTGTTCAACGGAGTTTGCAAAAAATAAAAAATAAAGAGGTCAACGGAACTCGCAAATCCGTCGCAAGCAAATTGCGAGGGATTTGCGAGGGCTCAAGCGGAGGGTACACACAAATCCGTCACAAAATGCGAGAGATTTGCAAAAACTCAATCTAAAGACACTCGCAAATTGCGTGGGATTTGTGAGGGCTCAAATAAAGGCACTCGCAAATTCGGCGCAAATTACGAGAGATTTGCAAGACCTCAATTTTTTTTTTTAATATTAAGTATTATTTAATAAATTTATATTCCTTAATTATATTGATATTAAAGACCTTAAATTTAAATAAAAATAACATTTAAATTATAAAATACGCGTTCGTCACAAATTCACGTGTAGAACTTTGTCTAACAAGAAGCATCGAACAAACAACACCATTTAAAACTTCAGATATACTTGTAAACAAGTGCAATACGCCCGCCCAGGTAAAATTACTTCTAGAAAATCGAAGAAAAAAAACAATCAACTTACAGCAACTAATAAAACCAGAATCTAATAAATTACCCAAATCACCAGAAAATCATAGAAAATTTAAATCAGGCAAGAAAAAAAGCGGACACCTCATAAAAGAAATTCTGAATCTGCATTCGGTATTAAATTATTCAAATTCACAGGGTAGAAAGAAATCAAAATTAATAATAATGTAGGAAGCATGGAGATTGGTGACTGTCAAGAGTATCTCAGAGGGAAGAGCAGCTTGGCTGAGACGATCTTCTGCTAATTTGAGCTGCGATTCTTCTCCAACCACTGCTTTCACCATGTTTTCTACTTCAATTCTTCAAGGCTTGTGAACTGTGAATTTTAATGGGGTTGTTCACCAGTCTGAAGTACCATATCAACACCGCCGCACCTGTAGTCAATCATAAACAGAGAAGACAAATCTGATGTTATTATTCATAAACGAGCAACATTTGAGATCAAACAGAGCAGCCAGATATCAGATCCACAGAAGCATCACTCACAAGGGAACCATAAAATAGTAGCAATATAGATTACAGAAAATCTCTATTATATCAGAAATCATATCAAATGGTCACTACGAGAAACTGATGAAATAGGGACCGTCCATTCGTGGTAATTCGGTAACTATTTGCTCAATAACAACCGAATTGCGACCGAACGAAGTGGTAGCTATGAGCTAATCGCTATTTTTAAACATTGTGAACGATCCATCCATCCATTTTACAACCAAATTACAACCAATATTTGTTTCTATTTTTAAAAATTTTTTAACAAATTTCGATCACTAAATTACAACCAAATTACAACTAATTATTTTTTGTTTCAATGGTTCAATTTTAATTTTTTTTAGTATATCAATTTAAATTATTTTTAAAGAATAATAACAATAAAATAAAAAATATCAAAATACACCTAACAATTTATATTAAAAATCAATACAAAATCCTTTTTATAGTAACTAGAGTAGCTATGAAAATAAATAAAACAATATTCTTACAATATCGAAATATGAAAACAAAGGAAATATTTTTCAAATTAGTTATGGCCAAAGCGCTTGCAAACAATGCACCTCCTTGGATTTCACATCATTTTCACAACAAAAGCCTCCTTTACAAGAGTTTCCGCAATTCCTCATTATAGCTTTAACTTTGAAACTCTTCAGAGTTTGAATACCATGCGCCCTACCTTAGGAATCATGTCATCTGGTATTCCATAGGCAGCAAAATGTGGTAAGGCATGACTATCTTTGGTTCTTCTTCAACCACTGGCAATAATAAAAGTTATACAGATTCCAACAAATTGACCTGCAACAAGAATAGTAAGCCAAATGGATGCTTGATTGTCCAAAAGTATGATCAGTACATATATTCAGTTCCATATTCTAATCAATACTCCTGCCTATTTGAGATAAAGGAGTTATCAAATATTGACTAATAAAGTGACCCCTAATATACAATTAACCCTATTTTTGTTAT
>JAXGGT010029722.1:0-14111 GCA_035583425.1 Marsdenia floribunda
TGATTGTTCTGATAATTCTAATTAAATTTTAAATTTTAAGAATACTAATCAAATCGTAATTAAATTTAAATTTTTTTTTAAAAAAAAAAAAAAATATATATATATATATATATATATATATATATATATAAATTAAGATTAAGAATATGAATTTCAAATAAAGTCGCCTCTCTCTTAGTTATTTACTTTTTTTTTTCTTTATTTATGAGTAAAAAAAATACATATTGATTGAAATTTTTTTAAAAAGTCGAGCACAAATATAATTTTTAAATTAATATCAATATATATACATATATGCATATATATACATATATTGGTATTGCCATTAATGATGTAAAGAAAAATAGATGATCAAGAGAAACTTTTGATTAAAATTGAAAATATTAAATCTTTCCATTATTAAGAATTTTTTTTAAAAAAAATAATTTTAATAATAATTAAAATAACAAAGAGTTAAACTTATATAAATATAAAGAGTTAAAGGTAAAAAAGCTTCGAAAGAAAAAAAAAAAATAGTGGAAAATAATAGCCTTGAATATTGATTAAACTAAATATATATATATATATATATATATATACATATATTGGTTTAGATTATATATATATATATTCACATTGAAGATACACAATAAAAATAAAAATAGAAACTAGGGCAATAGCATTTTTTTTTTTTTTTTTTTTTTTTTTTTGAAAAGTTTTGAGAAATTTTCTTGTTTAATCTTTCTCGAACTTATGACATATCTTGAATTATAAGTGAGGTTTTGTATAACTCTTCTTTGAATTATATTTTTTTAATTAATCTAAATTAAATGTTTAATTTTAACTGAAAATATTAAGATGGAAGCGAAATTAAAATAGTGTGGGCTTTCACCAGAGGAATTTTCAGCCCCGATTTTAGTAATAGCAATGAATTGGGTCAGTCTTTTTTTTTTTTTGTTTTTTTTTGATAATGTTTGGGTTATAGTTAAATGGTCCTCATGGACTCTTATTCAGTTCTAAATTGGGTTAGGAAACATATAATTTGTACCTTTAATAATAAAGAAAAGAAAAAGAAAAAGAAAAAAAAAAAAAAAAATACAAATCCCTTAGCTTGGCAGGTAAGCTCAATAGCCTTATTAAAAGTATTATTCTAAATTTGAATTTTTTAGTAAGCTTCCTCTTATGAATTGTATTTTAAAATTTTAAATTTCAACTTTTTATTAAACGTTTATTCAGTCTTGTCTTATGAATATTATATAAAAACAGTTTGATATTTATCATCTTCGAGCAAAAATTATTTTGCGGGTTCAACTAGAGTCAAGTTCATGTAAAAGCCGAATGAGATATTTCTCCAAACAAGAATTAAACTCTAAAATGCGACTAATACTGAATTCAAATTAGTCGAAGTAATGGTTTCACATTCTCAAATTCAACTTAGATTAAAATGACTTTATTATTATATTTCAATGTTGTCATATATAAGTAATCATTGGTTAAAGTGGTTAATGTAATCAAAATGAAATGACTCTTATTACTTAATTATCTTTATATAGGTATTTATGTAAAAAAATTTTAAGTTGAACTTACACCATATACAATCTTTTTAAAGATTTTTCCTATAAATAAATAATTTTGAAACTGTAGTAAAAATACCAAATTACCCCCACAAAAAAAAAAAAAAAAAAAGAAGGTTAAATTGCAGCATGCTGAAAACATTTACTGCTCAAGAATGATGAACACTTAACAAATATAGGAAAAGTTGTTAAACGGGGATTTCCACTCTTCCCTGCAAAATAGGTGAGTCAAGTCAAGTTGTTAACCCCATTTTAGCAGTGCGTGCATTAGTTTGTTTTTCCCCCCTCTTTTGCATTGAACAATTCAATTTTTTTTAAAAAAAAAAAAAAAAAAAAAATCACCATACCTTTGAAAATAGGTTTCTGTTATCTCAACTCAACATGGTATGTGATATATCACACAACTTTTGACCATGTCCATTAAATACTTACCATGTTAATTTTGAGGTAAAATAAAAATAGGTAAATTGGCATAAATAGTCCCCAAATTATGATTATTTAGTGATATTAGTCATTGAATTAATTTTTTAATGACATTAATCCCTAAATTATGTTAAATTGTGTGAAATTAATCTTTCTATTAAATTTTTTTATAGTCCTACATTAATTTTAAAAGGAAATTGTCCAAAAATATTTTAATCATTTTACAATAACATAATACAAAAAAATATATATATTATTGAGCTTTTTTTAATATTATTATTATAAAATAACTAAAATTTCTTTAAATAATTTTCTTTTTTAAAATTAGCAGTAAAATAACACAAATTTTAACCAAATAACCAATATCAAATTTTACTGACTAATGTCACTAAAAAAATCAATATCACAAGAAAACCGATATCACCATATAAAAATTAAATTAATTTAGAGACCAATATCACCGATGGAGACTATTTATGCCAATTTCCCAGTAAAAATACTTTTTTTTTTTTTGGTAAATCCAAAAAGGAAATCAAACAGCCATTTTTAAGGCATATGTGAAGTTCACGAAGAAGTTGCCATCAATGAAACCAAACTAACTGATAAAGAATCATTATTATAGGAACAAACAACAACCTGAACTAGAGCAATTGCAACGAGAAATGGCTCAGAAATTTAGGGATTTTTGCCCATAAAATGTATAACAATAACAAATAATAATAGATTTACCAAAAAAAATAAATAAATAAATAATAGATCAGTAAAAGGTCAATAGATTCTTGAGATTTATTCTGAAGGCTGATAAATAAGACCGGAAAGGAAGACAACAGTGCGAAAACTACTGTTACTTACACATCCAAAGACTATACAAAAATACATCTACCTAGAACCCTACTTAAAATCTAAAAAGGAGGTGATAATCGATAAGACAAACTGCGTTTCCGCTTCGCAGATCCGAATTCCCCTTGAAAATATAAGGGAACTTTACCCGAATCTAAAAAAGCAGATTAATTCGGTTGTCAAATCGTCACAGATTGAGCCTGAGAAGGCGTAAAAGGCCAAAAGTAGCATCGAAGTCGGTGTTGGTGGCATTATTTACCGACGTTTTCTTTTTGAAGAAGCCTGGTAAGGGGAGAGAGCTGGGCTCAGGCGAGGTAACGAACGCCGATCCGGCATAACAATCGTCGATCTGGGTATTCATTGACACCAGTCGATTCGTATCGATAGTAGTACCGTGCTTCACCTCCGTGTTGTTAGAAGGAGATATAGTAGTAATTGATGATAGAACCTCACCTCTCTTCAAAATCCTGACCTTATCCATGACCGGATCAGAAATTGGCTTGACAGTGGGCAGCGTGGCCGCCGGCGCCATCTTGGGACGAGGTCGCCGCTTTTGGCGATTCATCGATCCGGAGACGGCAGATTCATAGTTAACCCTATGTAAAGATTGAGATTTCATGGAAAGAGGTAATAGAATAACGATTCTGACGGTGGTGGTTCTGGTCGTTTTGAGGCCTGAAGGACTGCAACGCCGCCAAAGGAATCAACAGAAAATTGATTTAGAAAACAGAGCAAAACAGAAATTGAGATTGTGACTCTGTCGGCCGGCACAGAAAGGGAAGAAGAAACAGTCAGGCAAGCAAGCGAAGTTTTTGCCCTAAAGAATTTCTCTTTTTCTCGAGAAAAGAAAAAATAAAAATAAGTGGAGAATTCGATGTCTTTGGAGCACTGAATAAAGGAAGGTATATAAAAGGACTAAGGCGGTTCCAAAACGTGGCGCTAAACCTTTTCTAATTATCTTAGGTTTATTTTAATTTAACCAATGAAAATATAGAAAATATAGTAAGAAATCTACGAAAATTTAAAATTATCAAAAAAAAAAAAAAAAAGGGAAAGATATATAATAAAAAATTTAACAATTTTAATTCTTGTATTTTTATATTTAAATTAATATATTTTTAAATAATTAAAATTTTATTTTATTTTTAATTGAACTAAATGATACTTCGGCTAAATTTTAATAATAGAAATTCCTATGTAAGATATATGTAAGTTTGGTCAAAAATATTTTTTATCTTTTAAAATATTACATTAATTCAAATTTTAATAAAAATTTTATTTTTTCACCGACTTAAAAAGAGTAGAGGGGTTTAATTATATAAATATATAGAATAGTATGATAAAAATAACAATTTGTTTCTCTAATGTCAATCTTATTCAATGTCTTTGAACTAATTCTTTTTAACCATACTATGCAAAATATAAATCGATAACATAATGAGGTACAAAGTCTAATAAGTAATTTCAACTCTCTCCCATATGTTTAGACAACTTAAAAAATCACTAAATCATTTTAAGAACTTTTCAAAGTAACAATAACAATAATAATAATAATAACAAACATAATAATAATACATTTTATAATTCAAAATTCCATATCATTAAAATCAATCATCATCTGAACATATATATATATATATATATATATAAAAGACATAATCAATACTAATAGTGTAGCTTGAAAGTCTCAAGGAATACTTCTATTGAATATCCCGATTAATTTTATTCCAATTAAGTGGGTCATATACATGATTGTTATGTCTACTTACCGATAAAGAGGTGTATATATGAGTCTCATGTATAGAAACCCTAATCTCTCTCTCTTTTCCTCCACCTCTCACTCCACCATTGCTCTTCTTCTTGTCTTTTGTTTTTTGAGCCATGCTTTTCTCTTGGTTGGATACCATTTTTTCTTTATTTTCTTTATTTTTTTTGTGTGTGTATTTCTTCTATTTTTTTTTTTTTTTTTTTTTTAAATTCTATATTCTTCATATGCTATAATCTTATTTGATCTTTAGAGATCAAGTCGTTTTCTTTTTCTTTTAGAAGAATTTATCTTTATACCCCATTTAAATCTAGGCCTTCTACTCAATTTTTATCTTTTTTTTTTTTTTTTTTTTAACTTTCTCTGAGATTTTTTATATGCCTAGGATCACTTAGGTTGTTGCTGAAGGAAGTAGATGAAATCGAGCTATCATTGCAGATGATGGATATAATCGATGACGGGAATGTTGAAGTAATAATTATGATCATTTTGTTGTTGTTTTGTGTGTGATTTATACTTTGTGTTTTATTTGACTCACCTATAATTTTTAACTTGAGTATTTTGTCTTTTACTTTTTTTTGGGTTGATTTCTATTATGTTACTATAAATGATATTCATTCATATATATATAAAATTTTCCTTCATTAATGAAATTTCACTTATCAAAAAAAAAAAAAAAAAAAAATCGAAAAATAGGTATATTGAAGATTAATCTTTTAGGTATATTAAGAAATAAAAGCCAACATCATGTAAAGTACATGTCTCAAAACACATTTTAGACGGAAATAGCAAAAAGCATAATTACACATAAACAATACTATTTTATTTTATTTTTTAAATGATACATAAACATATAAGAAGATACTTATTACTAAATGGTGTCTAAACAACAATTACAAAATAAGAAGGAAAAAATCACATTCACACACACACACACATATACATATAATGAGTTTTGTAAAAAAATATATAAATATTATTTTATTAATTTAAAAAAAATATATTTTACTACAATAAGACCTAATAGATATTAATGAGGTAATAAATTTATTTTTTTATATTATATTGATAAAAGATAGCTCATTATTTTAATAAAATAATATCTAAAAAATATTTTAAGTTGAAATCCAAACACACCCATAATTTCTCGTAGGCAAATTGGTAACATTCGTCCCTTAATTTTATAGTTTGTGTAACTTAGGTCCTTAATGATTTTTTTTTTTTTTTGAAAACTTAAGGCTGTTTTTGGACTGGTATTTTTTTTTCAAAATTTCACTCAAACTCAAAAAAAATAGTTGTACTTGTTTGGACACTAATCTGACATGTTACTATTCATGTCTGGTGAGATGACAAAAAAATGAATAAAAATTCACTCACTTATTATAAATATTCAATATATACATATAAATATATATAATTCAAATAAAAAATCATAATTACACTAATAAAATATATTGTTTTTGTCTCCAACTTACTAGACAATATCTTACATTGGCCCCACCTTATTCCTTGTTATTCGCAATCAACTCAATTCTTTTTGAAAAAAATGAGCTTTCTCAAAAAAAGTTCCAATCCCAAAACACTTTATTTAAAATCCCTTAACTTAATAAATGGTGTATAGTAGGTCCTTCTGTCTAATTACTAATGGTCAACCGTTAGTCAAATGATTTTTTTTTAAAAAAAAAAAAAAAAAGAGGAGGGGTCAAATTGGTAATTTACAAATAAAGTCCTAAATTACCCATTAAACTATGTCCCCAAAAATTTACCGCCTATTTTCCAAAACTTTTCTAAAATTCACTCTCACCTTTTACCTGAATTTTTGAGTAAAAATTTGTCCAATTTTCCATTGATAGAAGAAATCTTCTTCAAAGACTCATTGCAGTATGTTTTTCTTTTTCCTTTTTTTTTTTTTAATATTTACTTTTTATCCACCCAAAGGGGAGCAACATTCTTGAAAATTTTTTCAAGAATCATATAAAGGCAAAGTTTGAATTTTTATTGATTTCCTGCAGAATTTAGTTAGTTGTTAAGTTTGGATTTTTATTGATTTAAGTTGGCTGCTGCAGAATTAAGTTAACTGCTGTTAAATTTGAATTTTTATTGAGTTGCTGCAGCATTTTTATTAAATTGTGGCAGAATTTAGTTAGCTGCTACTGTTCAAGACTGATTTAATCTTCTAAGTACATAATGCTTTTTGGAGGATACATAAGGGAATTAACATTGGTGAATCAGTTCCAAGGGAGCCTTTAGCAATAGCTTGCTCACAGCTATGTTATTACAGAAACGTGAACCCAGAGCAAGTCCACCATTGTAGCAGTAACAGTACCTGCATTCTTCAAGATTTTTTTTTTTTTCCTCTCTATCACTCTCAGTCCACAATCCTTTATCTGATTCTTGAAAAAATTTCAAGAATTTTGCTCCGTTCTGCCGCATTTTCCTCCTTGTAAATATTCAAAAAAAAAAAAAAAAAAAACTTATACTGCAACGAGTCTTTGAAGGAGATTCCTTCTATCAATGGATAATCGAACAAATTTTTACTCAAAAATTCGGGTAAACGGTGAGAGTGAATTTTAGAAAAGTTTTGAAAAATAGACTGTAACTTTTTAAGGAAATAGTTTAATGGGTAATTTAGGGTTTATTTGTAAGTTATCAATTTTACCCCTCATCTTTTTTTTTTTTCTTTTTAAATATCATTTGACTAACGGTTGACCATTAGTAATTAGACAAAAGGATTTACTATGCACCATTTCTTAAGTTAAGGGATTTAGGGTATTTTTGGATTGAAACTTTTTTTGAGAAAGTTTATTTTTTTTCAAAAAGAATTGAGTTGATTGCAAATAACGAGGAGTAAGGTGGGGCCAATGTAAGATGTTGTCTAGTAAATGGGAGACAAAAATAATATATTTTATTAGTGTAATGATGATTTTTTATTTGAATTATATATATTTATATGTATATATTGAATATTTATAGTAAGTGAATAGATTTTTTATTTATTTTTTGTCACCTCACCAGACATGAATAGTAACATGTTACATTAGTGTCCAAACAAATACAACTATTTTTTTTTGAGTTTGAGTGAAATTTTGAAAAAAAATCTCAGTCCAAAAACAGCCTTAAATTTTCAAAAAAAAATCATTAAGGACCTAAGTTGCACAAATTATAAAGTTAAGGGATGAATGTTACCAAATTGTCTTTCTCGTATTAGGTTTTGGGTACTACAGTCTCCTGAAAAAAGACTCTTCTCCCTGTTCGTGCTTCCCCTGCCGAACTCTGTCGCCCGCACCATTAATAAAACTACAGTAAATCTTGGTGTCCTTTTAACATCCCCTTTTTGCTTTATGTAACGCTGCCTTTTTTAACGCATACATGCACTGTTCTTGATGCTTTCTTTCTTTCTTTTTTCTTTTTTTTTTTTTTGTTTTTCTGCAGGTGGTTGACGGTGCTGATTTTAGAAAATTTGAGAAAATTAATCCGTCAACACGATTAATAAGAATTAACCTTTAATTAAAATACGTAAGATTCAAATATTACATAAGATCTTCCCTTATACACTATCCTAATCTAAGGGAAGATGTACATCCGAGGAAAACATAAAAATATGCGAGGAAGATATAAAAATATTTATTTTTAAAAATATAATAAATATTTTTAAGATTAATTAAATTGATAGTGTTTAAATTTTATTAATGGCTTAGATCTCACGTCTTACCCAATATCTAATGAGTCCAAAAATTTTATATGCATAATTACTATTTCGAATTGAATATATCTATGCAATTTCATTTATTTTAAAAAAAAATTAATTTTTTGTATTATAGTAAATAACTAATGATATATATAATTTATTTTGATCTTCTTAAGTGATCTCTTTGTCCATAAAAATATAATAATAATAATAGATAAGTAAAAGGCCATAAGGATAGGGCAGGAAAGAAATACAACAATGAAAGTACTGTTATTTAGGTATTCAAATACTATATAAAAATAAGGGCAAACTATCCTAGTTGTCCCTGAACTTTCCCTAATTTCAAGTTTTGCTTGTACTTCAACTTTTAAAAGGTTCTACAAATTGTCCTTTCGTCAATTTTGACCGTTAAATTGACAAACGGTCAAAATTTTGACTTTTTAAAGACAAAATCTATGGGCATTTTTGTCCATTCATTAAAAATTAATAAAAAGGTGGTCAATAGTAATTTCATAGAAAGTTATGGGTCCTTATGCATTTTTAAAATTTAAAGATTAGGGTTTTAAAAATTAAACTACCTATGTGCTACCACCAGTCGTTGCCACCAAATCCGCCGCCTCCACTGCCTTCACCTCCCCCGCCTCCTCTCCGCCATCACCCTCGCTTCCATCTCCTCCACTGCTTTCTCCCCACTGCCTTCTCCCCCCTGGCGTGAACAAAACTCGCCAAATTCGTCCGCCCATTGCAAAAACATAAATTCAGGCAAGACCTTGTGTTGGCGACGCATTCTTTCTGATCGGTGTTTGGGAATCATTTGTATCTATCTCTGAATCTTTCATATTGAATCAATCACCACCGCTCCGAACTCCAACTTCTATTTTATCAACCTGCAACAGACCTACGAAGACGTCGACATCGGGTTCTTCTTTCGTGATGTTTGTTGCAATACTTGCGTTGTCTTCTCTCTTCATCATCAATTCTCTCATTTCCTTGTGGGATGCACTCAACTCCAAAGACCATATTGGTTTCACCCTTCAATTAGAGTTGATCTCTATGACTCTCCTATTTCTTTTCTACTCAATTTTAGGTTTGTCATCGTATGTAAAGAATTGGTTTCGATCTCCCTTAGTGATCCTCAATATTCTTTGCCTTTTCGCTTTTGGGCAAGAATTTTTATTCTTTTACATCCGGCGGAAGGACCCAGACGGGGTGAAAAACTGTTACTATGATCTCTTCCTTGTACCGATTGGCATCTATGTATTTTCGACGATTCTGGAATTAAAAAATCCCAATTAAAAGTATGGGAGATTAGGCAAAGGTATTGGTCTTATTTTTCAGGGATCGTGGATTCTTCAAATGGGTTTTTCCTTGTGTTGCTTGGGCAGTCTGTCATTTAGCAAGCTGTTAATCCAAGCAAGATAAAGCAAATAAGAAAATGTAGAAGATCATCAGATGCAGTTTACACTGTAGAAGACTGCAATAGAGAACATATGGGTCTTGCCTGAACAAAACCTGAGGAGTTGGTTGCGACAGCGGTGGAGTTAGTGGTGGAGCCGCGGCAATGGTGGTAGTGGCGGCACACAAAGAAAGAAGAAGAGAAAATTTTAAAAATCCAAATTTTTAAATTTTAAAAACTTTTAATCTTTAACATTTTAAAAAATAAAAATACATAATGACCCATAATTTTTCGTAAAATGACCATTGACCACCTTCTCACTAATTTTTAATGAATGGACAAAAATACCCATAGATTTTGTCTTTAAAAAGTCAAAATTTTGACCGTTGTCAACTTAACGGTCAAAATTGACGGAAGGACAGTTTGTGGAACTTTTTAAAAGTTAGAGTGCAAGTTATGAATATTTTTTAGTTCAGGGGTAAAACTTGGAATCGGGGAAAGTTTTGGAGCAACTAGGATAGTTTGCCCTAAAAATAAATTGAATCTATCAAAAATTTTAAACTAAATTAGGAAAGGAGAAAAGCCGGTCAGTGATAATCAATAAGACAACAACCTCTCTGAGTTCCCTTTGAAAATATAAGGGAACTGAACTTCAATCAATCCGGTTGTGAAATCAGCTGGACATTGTTAGCATTGCCATGGCCATCGCCATCGCCCACATAGGTGTTGGAAACATTAATTAATATTCAATATTTTATACCAGTGTTTTCTTCTTGAAGAAGCTTGGTAAAGGGGACGCAGCTAGGATAAGGAGAGATAGAGAAACTCGACCTGGCATAACATTTCTCATTTTTGGAATTCATTATTGTAAGTGGTAATGAAACCAATCGATCCGTATCACCACCACGTTGCTTCTTCACCTCTTTCTTGTTAGAAGGAAATATAGTAATAAGTGATGACGATAGAACCTCAAATTGGTTCATAATATTAACCTTACACATGACGGGATGATCAAAAGTTGGCTTGACGACGGTGTTTCTCCCACTGGGCGCCAATGCTGCCTCCGGAGCCACCTTCCGATAATATTTCTTTTTGCCATACATCGTTGATCTAGAGATGGCAAAATTCAAAGTTAAGTACACTTTGAAAAGATTCAAAATATTGAGTGGATGGAATGTAAGACGTACTTTACGTACGATACTTTAGTATAGAAATAGAATGACGAACTTATTTATGATTAATCCACTGATGATGACGGTGGATGGTTCAAATTATAAGAATCTTGCAGCTGGTCAAAGACTACGACATACGTCGACAAATCAACAGAAACTCAACTTCAGATCGTGGCTCTTTGTCGGGAAAAAAGAAAACAGTCAAACAAACAACTAAAAAATTTGGATTTAGAAACGTCATGGCGCCAAACCATATTTTCTACTTTTTCATCTCAAAAAGGGATTTTAATTATTATTTATTATTTTTTGGGTTAATTTCCATAAAGGATTTTGATTAGATTTTTTTTTTTTTTTTTTTTTTTTTTTTGTAGACTAACTAGATATATTTAAGTGTATATTGGGGAAGTTATTTAATAAAAATTGAATTGGTTTTACGATAGAAGACTTAATAGTTAATAGTTCAATCTCAATTAAAATTTATATTTATATATTAAATGGATAAAAATAAGAAAAGTTTATCCTTTTAACCATTATATTTTTATAGTTTAAACAAATGTGTTCTTTTTTCTTTTTTATTTTTTAGATAATTAAAATCCTATTTTATTTTTAATTGGACAAAAGAATTTTTTCAACAAAATTTTGATAATTTTTAACCACTAAAAATTATGTGTCGAACATGTCTATATCTCATGAAAGGAAGGAAATTTTTGTCATTTATAATCTCATTAACTAATCCATATCTTAATAAACCCTCGTTTTTTCTAATTTCATTCAATTTTTCAATTTCTTCTGTTTCTAATTATTTTTTCATTCTTAGATAATTTTGTTGGAAAAACTGAGCATTTTTTTAATTAAGATTTTAATTACTTAATAGAATTATAAATAACAAAAATACCCTTCATAAGTACATGTGTTGGGCACGTGAACTTTAATAGTGGTTAAAAAATATCAAAATTTTGTTGGAGGACCTTCTTTGTCCAAAAAATAAAAGGACCAATGTCTCCAAATAATAAAAATATGGAGACAAAAAGGACATTAATTTTTCTAAAAATAATATATACTCTAAATACGTTTAGATTAAATATCTAGGAGATTATAGTTTATAATTTAATATCATTACAATATCATAAAATAAAATAATTTATATAAATAAAGGCAAATTGGCAAGTCTAGTCCTTAAACTATCGTGATTTGGTGATTCAGGTCTCCAATCTATTTTTTTGTACAAATAGATCCCCAAACTATGCAAATTGTGTAATTAAGGTCCTTCCGTTTGAATTTTCTGTCAATTTACTGTTCATCCATTTAAAAAAAATGCCCAAGGGCATTTTTATCTTTTCACATCAAAAATTTGGAAAAAAAAAAAAAAAAGAAGAAGAAGAATCTTCCGGATTCGCTTGGAATAAAAACCTCTTCCCCGCAACACCCTTCTCCTCCGACAAGGCCTCCACCAGCTGCTACTGCTCAACAAGCACCCCCTCAATCAGGAACCAATTCGGCGGCTAAAAATGTCAAACCAAATGTCCAAGCTTCGGTTCAAGCCTGCGTATAATTCCTACACTGAGCCGAGTATGGAAATCTTTAGGTAGGGTACCAACAATTTCACCTAAATACTAAGTAGGTCCTGACAGTGTGAAGAATTCGATATTCTAATCATACTTTTCATTTGGTCAGTTATCATGAAGGGTTAAAGAAATGGGTTGAGGTTGGAAATTCTGGAATGTTCAGACCAGAAATGTTAATTCCAATGGGGTTTCCTGAAGATGTCCGTGTTATTGCATGGGGCCTTTCCCTTGGAAGGCCAACCATGATTCTTTATGGAATAGATAAAATCAGAAACCTCTTTGGGCACAAGGTACATATAGTTTGGCTTGCTTTCATTTGTATAGAATTGAGGATTTCCATATGCATTTACGACTGCCAAATTCATTGTAGTAATCTCATTTGGTTTGACATTGTAGCCGCCGAATTGGGCCCTGGTTGAGGGGGTGCTGGTTGAGCAGTAGCAGCCGGTGGGTGCCTTGTCGGAGGAGAAGGGTGTTGCGGGGAAAAGGATTTTTTCTTCCAACCGAGTCCGGAAGAAGACTTCTTTTTTTCTTTTTTTTTAATTTTTTTAATTTTTGATGTGGAAAGACCAAAATGCCTTAAATTTTTTTTTTTTTAATGGATGAACAGTAAATTGACAGAAAATTCAAACGGAAGGACCTTAATCACACAATTTGCATAGTTTGGGGACCTATTTGTACAAAAAATATATATTGGGGACTTTAATCACTAAATCGTGATAGTTTGAGAACTAAACTTGCCAATTTACCTATAAATAAAATTATTCAAAGTAGAAATATATATATATATACATTAAAATCTCTATTCCTTAAATTGTTACAAAATCTAGACTTAGTATGTTAGAACATTAAGCATTATTATTATTATTATATTTTTTCTAGCCAGTATAAATATTAAGAATAAAATATCATTTAGAGTCTATAGGAAGAGTTAATAACTTTCTATTATTTCATATATTCATAATTAGCACATCATTAATTAGAAATAAACTAATTATATATGTGGACGAATGTATTTATATGATACATATAAATCATTAAACTTTATTATATTAATTTAATTAAATATGATAAAAAATAAGTTTATAAAAATCTAATTAAAAATTTTATTATTTTAAAAAAAAAAATCTGAAACACAACAGATAAAAATATAGGTTAATTGTACATGAAATCTAATAAAATTAGAAAATATCAAATGATAAAAATGGAATATATAGATTTATAAATTTAATGATATATATATTAATGAACAAACAAATATTTTATTAACATTTTGATTAAAGTACTCCAATTGCTTTTTTATTTGTTATATTGGAGAGAAATCGATGTTTTTCCTTTAAATATTTTACAACAATTCATACTCCCTTCGATTTTTTTTTTTTTTTTTTTCTTCTTCTTTGTTTTACTTCTCCAAGTTAGACAGAAATAGATATTCTTTTATTTGTCCTATTAGAAAATTAATGTATATTTATTTATATATTTTTTCTCTTAATATTTATATAATTAATACTTAATAAATAATATTTATTAATTATTCTTATTAAAGAAAAAGTAAAGTGAAATAATATTTTAATATTTTTAATCAAAAGACACATTATTATTTTTTTTTTTTTTAAATGATCAAATTTATTGTATGTGACAAGTAAAATAAAAAAGATGGAGTACTTATCAATTATTTTTAAAATTCATTCTAATACAAAATATTCCAT
>JAXGGT010029733.1:2264-14111 GCA_035583425.1 Marsdenia floribunda
TCATTTTTTTCAAATATAATATTAATCCAAACACACCCTAAATTTGATATACATATATTCTCTAAATAATGTTAATTCATTTTTAGTATAACTAACTCATAAGTTTTTGGCCGATTAAATTGTTTAAATATTATTAAATAATGATTTTTATTACGAATAATAAGTATAATATTATATATATATATATATATGTGTGTAAAATAGAAAATGTCGCTTGTCCTTGGTCTGGTTGTATAGTTTAGATTTGTCCTAAACCGTCTTGTAATTTCATAACTTGATACAAAATATCAAAATATCATGCCTAAAACATCTTTTGTAAACTACTCCGCCAAGTTGTTGGGTATAATACCCATTCTATCTTTTTCATGTATATGATATTCGTCAAACTTTAATATATTTTTTTTCTTTTTTTAAATTCATCAATCTTGTTTTCAAAAAAAAAAAAAAAAAAAAAAAAAATTCATCAAACTTTAGATATGAGGTAGTGAAGAAGAATTTTTAATTTTTAATTTTTGTTACTTATAAAGGTAAATTTTGCATATAAAATGGCTAGTTTATCCTTTATATTAAATAAAATAATGAATCTTTATTTACTCATTTTTCCTGTTATTACAAGTAAAAAGACTAATGTGACCAAATAATTTTTATTTGAATATGAAAAAAATCTTAAAAAAAAAAAAAAAGGAAAGAAGAAAAAGGACTAAAATGGCCAAAAAAAAATATTTTCGAGACTAAAATGGCCAATTGTCCATTTTACCTATTATTACAGGTAAAAGGACTATTGTGGCTAAATTATTTTTGTTTGAGGATGAAAAAATCCAAAAAAGAAAAGAAAAAGGACTAAAATAGCTAAGCAAAAATAGTTTGGGGACTACAATGTTCAATTATCTCTCATTTAAAACTCCCTCAAGTTCCTTTTTATTTTTATTTTTCAGCGCGAGGCAGCCGTTGAAGTTTGCTTTGCAGTTATTGTTATTTTCGACTTAGGAAGTTCAAGTATTCTACCAGAATTAGCCAATTTCTTCGTAAGCCTTTTTTTTTAAAAAAGAGTCAATGGCTTTTACAAGGTCTTCATCAGGTGCAACAGATCATTGGTATTGATTCTGTTAAGAAATGAAGAAAATACATATTCAAAAGGTTGAGGCCGAAGAAACAAGAAACGGACAATTTCAGCATGAGAGGATGCAAGTTAATTTCTTGTAAAATTGTCCTTTTGAAGATTCTGGTTGTCCTTTTTCTTTTTCTTTTTTTTTTTTTTTTCTTTGTTTTTTTAATTTTAAAAACGTAATTTTACCCTTGAAGTTTTGGTCAAACATTATTGACCTGCTCTAATATTTTAATTTTGTAAAAGAATAATCAAATGCACCAAAGACATAAATATTGGGAATCTATTAAATAAAAAAATAAATATTTAAAAATAGATCAATTATACCAAAGGCATAAACACTAGGGATCAAATCCACCAATTTTTCTTGAAGATAAATTATCTGAATTTCAAACTCAAACATTATTTTCTTCCTTCATTAATTTTCTACTTTTATTTATTTACAAAAAAATAGATACATTTAAAAGAAAAAAAAAATTGAAGAAAATTTAACAAGTTTTTCGTTGAATTGAATGAAATTTCTTTAAAAAGTTCTTAATAAAATATTTTTAAAAAAGAGTTGAGATAGATAAAAAATAAATAAGGTATAAAAATAAATTAAAAAAATTAAGAAAAGTAAAGAGTCGTAAATGACAATATTTTATTCATTTTTAAAAGATAATATTTTAACATTTATAAAGGAAATGACAAAAATTAATTAAAATATCAATTTTTTTTTTTTTGAAAAAGATTAAAAAAAAGAAGAAAAGAAACAAAAGGAATGAAAATAGTCTTAGATCTATTTACAATAGAGCCTTTAAAAAAATGTTTTTAGAAGGAGTTATTGTAATCTTATATATAATTGTTATAAATATTATTTTTTATATGTCAATATCTTAATTGTCTAGATATTATTAACTCTCTCCACAAGAGTCTTGTATCTATAAATACGTCTTATTCCTTTTAATAAAGGTTGTTGATAGATATTCTCTCCACAAGATGTCCTTTCTGTTTTCTATATTTCCCTTTTATTTATAACACGTTATCAGCAAGAGCTCTACCACGAGAGATTCTACCGTTAGTTCCTACTCAGAATTTGAAGTTTGAAGTTTGAGGTTTGAATTAAGGACAATAAAAAGGTATGTGGTTTTATTATTATTTTTTTTTTTAAAAAAAAATTGTGGCTCTTGAAGTCAGATTTGGTAGATACTTATTAGATAACATATCAATTAAAACCGATCCAGTGATCAGATGACAAATCCAGTAAATACTGTCGTCCCAAATAATTATTTAAATATGGGATTTTAAATATGGATATACGATCCAATTAATTCGACTACCAGGAGAGATGGTCATTAAAAAAAAAAAAATCGACTACAAGAAGATAGTCGTAAAAAACAAAAGAATTTGAGAAGATCGTTGTAAGATGACTACTAAAAGATAGTTTTAAAAAGTCATTATTGAAAGATAATTATAAGGTAAGAAAGATTCGACTACAATGGTCTATTATAAGATTCGAATACCAGAAGATAGTTGAATGGACGTTCTACTAAAAAAAAGAGCATGATTATACACATATGACATCACAGAATTTAAAATTCATAAATATAAATCATATTGCAATATTCTATACCTCAGAAGAGGTTATAGTTCTTATCATGGATATAATTTTATAAAAATAAATATGATAATAAATCTGATAAGTACCAAGATATTCATAATCACGAGAAGTGGGAAAGAATAATGATCATACAAGATATGTGGTAGTTTTTTCAACAGGCACAAATAGATAAAGAAAATTATGATGATCTTTATGATATATGATGTGGTTGACTATTTTGAAAATTTGAAAAGAAAATGGATCATTTGATTAGAGATAGAAGAGTTTGAAATAATTAAAATTTTGTTAAATATATATCATATATATATCTTTTATTTAGAATATTTTATCTCCTCACATTTTATTAATAAATGATTTAATTATATGCACACCATAATTATTATATTTGTGTGCGCACGACATACCAAATATTATATATATTTATCTTCTTTTACCAATACTTATTTTTCTTTTAATAACAATCACATTTTATTAATAAACAATTTCCTTACCAAATATTATATTATATTTATTTCTCTTCTTTTATCGGATATTATAGTTTATTTATTTCGCTCTTTTTAATCACATTTATTTATTTATTTATAAATAATTTATTTATTTCTTTTACTAGATATTATATTTATTTATTTCTCTTCTTTTGCATAACATTTACATATTAGGGGGGATTTGAACATGAGACCTTAAAATCTACAATTGGACGCGCTACCATTGCACCAAGAACCACCTTTTATTTTGGCTTTTTTTTTTTTTCTTTTGTAATGTTTATTTACCTTTTTTTTTTAATATTTTTATTCCTTTCTTTTGTAATATTTATTTATAGTGTTTTTCTTCATCTGTAATATTTATTTATTTTCTTTTCTTTCTTGAAGAAAAATGGATAAAGATATATGTCTCACCGACAGTGCGACCACTCATACCATCCTTAAAAATAAGGAATATTTCATCGATATGAAGATGAATAATGCATATGTTACTACAATTTCTTGCAGTAAAAAATTAATTGAAGGCTCCGGAAGAGCAATTATCATGTTAACTAATGGAACGAAATTAACAATTAACAATGTTATGTTTTTCACTAAGTCTCAAAGAAATTTGTTGAGTTTTAAAGATATTTGTTCTAATGGATATCATTTGGAGACTACAAACAAGGGAAACAATGAGTACCTCTATATTACAAGTATTGTATCCAATAAAAAAACCGTATTAGAAAAATTAAATGCCTTTTCTTCTAACTTGTATTATACAAGAATTAGTGCAATTAAAACACATGCCACAATAAACCGGAATTTTATTAATTCAAATACTTTTACTATCTGGCATGATCGGTTAGGGCATCCTGGTTCAAGTATGATGCAAAGAATTATTGAAAATTCACATGGACACCCATTGAAAAATCTAAAGATTTTTCAATCAAAGGAATTTTCATGTGCTGCTTGTTCTCAAGGCAAACTAATCACTAAGTCGTCACTAGCTAAAGTTGGAACTGACTCACCAACGTTTCTGGAAAGAATTCAATGTGATATATGTGGGCCCATTCATCTTTCATGCTGACCATTGCGATATTTTATGGTCTTAATAGACGCATCTAGTAGATGGTCTCATGTATGTTTGTTATCAACTGGCAACATAGTGTTTGCAAGATTACTTGCTCAAATTATAAGGCTACAAGCACAATTTCCAAATCATACGATTAAATCAATACTTTTTGATAATGCCGATGAATATTCATCTCAAGCATTAAATGACTATTGTAAATCAATTGGCATAAGTGTTGAACATCCTGTAGCCCATGTTCATACACAGAATGGATTAGCTAAATCATTTATTAAGAACCTTCGAATAATAGCTAGACTATTACTTATGAGAACAAAACTTCCTATTACTACTTGGGGCCATGCAATTTCGCATGCATCAGCACTTGTGCGCATCATGCATACAAGTTATCATCAATTGTCCCCATTACAATTGACTTATGGTCGGGAGCCAGATATTTCCCATCTTAGACTTTTTGGATGTACAATATGCATTCCTATAGCTCTACCACAATGTACAAATATGGGTCCTCAAAGACGATTGGGAATATATGGTTTTAACTCTCCTATTATAAGACATCTTGAACCTATGATGGAAGACCTTTTATGACACAATTTGCTAATTGTCATTTCAATGAATTAGAATTCCCAATGTTAGGGGCAGAAAGAGGAAAACAACTTGGTAAGAGTATAACATGGAATACTTTGCAATATCTTGATTCCCGTACAAAACAATGAGAAACTAAAGTTCAAAATATAATCCATATGCAAAGTATAACAAATCAACTACTAGATGTATTTCCTGACCTTAAAAGGGTGACTAAGTCGCATATACCTGCTGCAAATACTCCTTTATGGATTGATGTCCCAGTAGGACAATTAGTCAATGAAATAGCGAATGAGTCTATGGCGTGACATAAGCATGGTAGACCAATTGGTTCTAAAGATAAAACTCTCTACACAAGAAAGAGAATAAATACTCTACATGAGTCAATTGAACAAAATTACACTCCTGAAGAGTCAAGAGATATAATAGATAGAATTACTCCACAAGAAGTTCAGATACCTGAAAATAATGAGAAACAAGAGAATGATAAGATATCAATAAGTTATGTCTATATGGGAGATCAATTGAGTCGAACAGAAACAAGTGTCGACAATACATTTGCATATAACGTAACACTATCCATTATGCATGATGATAATGATTCTGAACCTACATGTGTCGATGAGTGTCGACATAGATATGATTGGTTAAAATGGAAAGATGCAATTTAAGCAGAATTAAACCCACTTGCAAAACATGAAGTTTTTGGACCTGTAGTCCGAACACCTGGAGATGTCATACCCGTAGGTATAAATGGGTATTTATACGAAAACATAATGAGAAAAATGAAATTGTGAGATATAAAGCATGGCTTATTGCACAAGGTTTCTCACAAAGACTTGGGATTGACTACAAGGTCACATATTCTCCTGTGGTGGATACAATAACAGTTCGATACCTCATTAGTCTTGCAGCTAATGAAAAACTTGATATATGTCTTATGGATGTAGTTACAGCCTATTTGTATGGTTCCTTTAATAATGATATTTATATGGAAATTCCTAAAGGATTTAAAATGCCAGAAGTATAGAAATTGAATTCTCGAGAATTATATTCAATAAAACTACAAAGAACTTTGTATACATTAAAGCAATCATGGCATATGTGGTATAATTGTCTCAGTGACTATTTATTAAAAGAAGGTCATCAAATTAACCAAATTTTCCCTTGTGTTTTCATTAAGAAAGCAAATTCTGGTTTTCGCTATAATTGTATATGTTGATTATTTAAATATTATTGGAACTTCTGAAGAGATTTCAAAAGCAGTAGATTCTTTGAAGAGAGAATTTGAGATGAAAGATCTCGAAAGAAACAAAATTTTGCCTCATCCTGTAGATCAAGAACTTGAAAAATGGAATTGAAATTTTCGTACATCAATCAACTTATACAAAAAAGATACTTCAAAGATTTTATATGGACAAAGCATCCATTATGTACCCCAATGGTCATTCGATCACTTGATGTAAGAAAGGATATTTTTCAACCTCGTGAGGATAATGAAGAACTTCTTGGTCCTGAAGTACCATATCTTAGTGCTATTGGTGCACTAATGTATCTTGCTAATAATATAAGACCTGATATAGCTTTTGCTGTTAATTTATTAGTAAGATTTAGCTCATGTCCAATTAAAAGACATTGGAATGGAATTAAACATATATTTCGATATCTCAGAGGTATAATTGACATGAGATTATTGTATGTCAACAGTTCCAAACCACAACTCATTGGTAATGCTGATCTTGGTTACTTTCTAATCTGTATAAGGCCAAATCACAAATAGACTATCTTTTCACATGTGGAGGTACCGTTGTGTCATGGCGTTCTACCAAACAGACATTTGTTGCTAGTTCTTCAAATCATGCAAAGATTATAGCAATTCACGAAGCAAGTCGTGAATGTATCTTGTTAAGATCTTTGATTCTACATATCCGGGAGACTTGTAGTTTATCTTCTGAGAAGAAATCTCCTACAATACTCTATGAAGAAAATGCAACATGTATAGCTCAGTTGAAGGAAGGATATATTAAACAGGATTGTACAAAGCATACTTCACCAAAATTTTTCTTCATTCATGATCTTCAGAAAAATGGCGATATAGATGTTCAATAGATTTGTTCAAGTAACAACTTGATAGATTTGCTTACAAAGGCATTACTAACCTGAACATTTGAAAGATTAGTACGTCAAATTGGAATGCGTTGACTCAGTGATCTTACGTAACCTTTGATTAGAAGGAGTGTACAAGGGAAGATGTACTTTTTTTTTCCTTCACTAGGGTTTTTTCCCACTGAGTTTTCTCTAGTAAGGTTTTAATGAGGCATATTCCTTGTACAAATGGATATTCAAGGGGCAGTGTTATAAATATTATTTTTTATATGTGAACATCCTAATTTCCTAGATATTATTGACTCTCTCAACAAAAGCTATCAAGAGTTGTATCTATAAATACGTCTTATTCCTTTTAATAGAGGTTGTTGACAGGCATTCTCTCAACATTTTCTGCACAAGAAGTCCTTTCTGTTTTCTATATTTCTCTTTTATTTATAACAATAATATATATATTGTATGTAAGATTTCACAGTAATCTTCTAGAAGAATTTTTTTTCCTTCCAATTGCATACTTTTGTAATTTTGGTAATATTCTTTAACTTTTTGTAATTTTATTTTTATGAGCATGATATTTTGTCATCTTCTCTGTTATTATTATTATTTAGTCTCCATAATCTAGATTTGAGAAATTATCCAAAGTTAGGGATTTATGCTTCGTTTCTCAATTATCTTCAAGTACGCTCTGCAATACTTTGCTGCTAAAAATCTTTGTATCATGTTTTAACTTCATTTTCATTGGGCTTTCCATGACAATCAAAATTAAAATAAAAGATTAAAGATTTAACTTACCATAAATAAAAGATTGAAAATAAATATGATAATTTTCCATCAAATATCTATTTAAATTTTAGTATTGTGTATTGAAACTCAATCTTCTATACCATACTTTTGGTGAAAGCGGTTATCTGTTGTGTGGATTTTGGTACGGGGGGTAGGCTTATTTTTGGTGGGTTAACTGAAAGGTGGATAGAACTAGATGAGCATCTTACGTATTTGTGTCTCTTGAATGTTGGGATATTGAGTTTGAATTGAGAGTAATGGTCTTCGAGGGGTTAGAAATAAAGTGAACTGTGAAGGATTGAACATTTGGATAATGTTGTGAAGGTACCTCGAATTTCGTTTCTCAGTGATAAGGTTGTGAAGATGAGTGCAAAGATAGTCTCACGTTCAGGAAATTGTTTAAGTAAGATTGCTCTTTTCCTGTGTTAGGGATTTGAGAGATCTATGTCTCAAAGGCACTCTTTGATTCTTTAATTTATTCATCCAAACTTATGATCTTTTACCATAGATGAATTTGCCCAAGGGAATTGGTCAAACAATTAAAGTTGTAGTACTTACTCAAGGTATCTATTTTGTATCTACATATGTTTAGTTCCTAGATAATCATTAGAATTGATTTATGCATCTTTATTATACATGAAATTCAATTATTGTATGTCATCAATGGTAAATGTGCTTTTGAGCTATTATCTAATGACAAAAGTGCTTTTTCATGGTAAATTCAAATCAGAAGTGAAATGAAGGAGTCTACCTTTATATCAAAATAGGGAAGATATGTCACTTAGAAATTAGAAAAGGATAGAAACTTCAAAACAACATAGGATATGATGATGTCTTACTAATAAATCTGAATGATGTGGTTTGATTTATCCATGAGCAGTGGGAGAGGAGAGGAGGAATTGGTTACTTCTTAACTTGCTTTAGTTGTATTCACTTTATATTTATTCCTTAATGTGATTTTCTTGCTTAATACAATTTTTATACAATGGGTTGTTCAGTGGTGCTCTGCTACAGGACAACAGAGCTGAAATAGTGGAAACACTAACTCTTTTACATGTTGTTAGATGGACTATTATGCTTAGTTTTCAAACTACATACTTTTGGGGAGACTGTCTTATTTTTGTAAGCAAACACTTCCTACTTAAACTTCACTTCAAAACAATTAGGTTTAAGGAAGACTTTTTGTGCTATATAAACTTTTCGTTTAAATAGTAAGTTTGGTGAATATGGAATTGAATATATATATAGATATAGACACAATAGCATAATAACTTCTAGTTAATGATATAAGGCATCATTATACTTGACTTAAAAAGCGAGTCTCGTATTGTAGTACCAAAAGGAAAGAAAACTCTAAAGACACTTTTATAGCTTAAAAATGTGTCAATTCTGAAGCCTAAATTACAGGACATGGAGAAATTTCAACTTTTTGGAGTACTGATGAGTAATATTCAAGCCAAATGAATATGTTAAGAATTAATAGTAGGAGAGATTTGAAACTTCTATTCAAAGACGCATTTACAAACAGAAGCAAGACTATTTACCAATAACATCCTTTCCATATTATAGTAGAAAATGTTGCATCATGACAGAATCAGACAGATAATAGGGGGCTTCTGAGAGTAATATACCGCATAAATAGAAAGATTAGAATTCCCCAAAATATTTAATTAGGACTTATCAAGATTAGAATTCCCTAAAATATTTAATCACTATTGATCAAGTGTTGGGGATCGAAATGCTCACTCACGAGCAATTACAAGAATGAAAGTAAACAATAAGAAATAATAATAAAAAAAAATAGACACAGAGATTTTACATGGTTCGGTTAAACAACCTACATCCACTGCCGCACTAGAAGTATTCCACTAGCACTAATTAGAGATTACAAGTTACATATGTATTTATGAGAAGGGCCAACAACTGGGCCTAAAGATTGGGCCAAATATGATACAAATGTTAGACCCAAAAAACTAATTTTCCTTCCAGGGGCGCTGCCCTTGGAAAACCTCGCAAGGGGCTCTGCCCCTTGACCCCCACTCACTGACCGGGCAGCGAGACTCCGCCGAGGTGTTGCGCCCTCGAACTCCTGCTCGTTGAGGAGCTTCGCGCTTCATCTTCTGCAAGCAATGCGGTAATCAAGGGTTCTTGGCAATTATCAGACTCCACATACCTAACATCAAGATGTCAAAAACTAAGTAAGAAACAATGATCATCTCTCAAGTAGCATTTTTCAAGAGCATCATTAATTTACAGTAAATTATGTATATTTTTAGTTGAGGCTAAAATACTAATATTTAAGGAATGATTTTTTTATTTTCCATCTGATGTAATCTAAACTTCCTTATTTGAACCTATTCATTAATAACATTCATTCTTTCTCAAAAAAAAAAAAAAAAAAAAAAAAATTATCTAAATTTTTGTAATAGTTTTTTTTTTTTTTAATTATTATTTTTAATATTCATATTAAGTCTATATAAGCACATATCTAGTCTAAAAGGACTAGTGCCATCCTCCTTACCTTGATTTGCCAAGTCTTATATTCCTTTTAGTTATTATGTTCCTATGTTTTTGTAGCTAAGAAATTTTCTCTTGTAGAATGTTACGCAACAATTCCTTTTCTGGTATCATACCTAAAGAGATAGCAAATCTAAAAAGACTTGAGATATTGATTTGGGACATAATAATTTCTCTGGACCTCTTCCACCAACCTTAGCAATAATCTATCATTGGAAATCCTATATGTCACGACCCGGGCCCGCGAGCCAATGCCGCGACTATGGCCTGGCGGTACCCACGGTCAACTACTTCGGGATATCCCGAGTTGACAATAACTACCTAGACCCACACTTATATTCCATAACATATTCATGTATACTTTCAATATGGGACGGGGTATCACATTCACCCCCCTTAAGGCCCAACATCCCTGCTAGAGCCCAACATAATTGGTCTAAGCCCAAGATCAACTAGTGGACGTCCGGGATTCTAGAGGTGGCTACCACCACACATATGGTGTAGCACTTAGTTCCCATAGTCCGAGCTGGCTACCTGCTTAGATACCAACTGTCACGACCCAGGCCCGCGAGCCTGTGCCTCGACTATAGGCCTGGCGGTACCCACGGTCAACTACTTGGCACCGTCCTCGCTGTACCAAAAGGGATATCCCGAGTTGACAATGACTACCTAGGCCCACACTTATATTCCATAACATATTCATGTATACTTTCAATGTGGGACGGGGTATCATGTCACGACCCAAATCCTAACGTGACACGCCACGTATTGAGAGACTCAACACGTAAGGCTATATAACTATTCTATAAGTTCAATATCAAAAAAAGAAAACCTCAATAATAAAAACTTCTATTGTCTCAAATCAACAAATCAACTCAAACTGAAGTTAATTATTACAACTCAAAATCCAAACAACTAGAAATAACTCCAAACATAAAGTCTACAATTCAATAGTGAAAAACAATCATTGACTCTCTATCACGAGTCTTATTTGATTCTTGACTAATATTCTTCAGTAAAAACCTGCAAACATGAATAAATAAGATGATGAGCAATGAAACCCAGTAAGTAATTCCAACTTTCCCCATAGAATAAAAGGTTCGAAAAACATTTCCTCGGTATCAATATAAAATTCGTAGCATAAATTGATGATAGATTGATAAATATGAAAACATACTATTCATAAAATTCGTAGCATAAATTCATGACATACACAAGCCATATCCATTACAATAACTGTGGCTCAAAGAAGTCTTAAAGATGACTCTACTGGATATTCAGCCCAACTATATCCCAATTAGGAGGGCCGTAACATAACATAAACATACATGTGTGTCATGTCTACTCACCGACAGATAGGTGTAATGAGAACTAGTCCTCTATGCTTATTAAGACAAATAAGAGCCAACATCATGTAAATGCACGTGTCTCGAAACATATTTACATGAATTATATAAAACATACCCTCACAATAAAATATCAATGAACCCATATAAATCATTATTAATAAAAATATACTCTTTTCAAAACATAAAATTATAAAAATAATTCTCATCATCTTTATAAGAAGGGAAAGTCAGAATCACTTACCTCCACC
>JAXGGT010029774.1:0-11707 GCA_035583425.1 Marsdenia floribunda
CCAGAAAAATTATTGTAGGAGAAGTTTGCCATATTCAGATTTTTCAATTTTCCAACTTCAGAAGGCAGAGAACCAGTAAAGGAGTTGTGAGATAAGTCGAGCATAGTTGGGGAGAAGGATCTACCAAAAATGATTGAAGTTATTTCACCTGTGAGCCTGTTTCGGGAAAGGCGTACTATTTTCAAATTTGTACAGATGCTGATTGCAGCAGCTGGAATGGCTCCTTCAAAGTCATTGCTACTTAACCCGAGATTGTACAAAGTGCTGGTGATGTTGAAAAGGGTAGAGGGAATCGGTCCTGAAAGCTTATTTTCTGATAAATCCAGACCTTGCAAGAACTGAAATCCACCAAAATTTCCTGGTATGGCACCTGCAAAAAAGTTTGCTTCCATGTCCAAGATATAGAGATTTGCAAGATTTACGATTTCTAAGGGGATTTCTCCTGATATTTTATTAGAGCCCATACGCAATTTTTGGAGTTGAGAGGAGAGATTACCAATGGTTTTTGGTAAAACACCACCAAAATTATTACGATCAAAATAAAGTGCTTCCAGTTTCGTGCAATTTGTCAATGATGAAATGAAACTCAGATCTCTAGCAGTATTTAGACCTAGGATATTTCCTCCAATATTCAAATTTCGAAGACTGGGAAGATTTCCCAAATTTATTGGAACTTGTCCTTCGAGTTTGTTATTTGGAAGACACAGGATTTTAAGCTTCGTGGCATTGGCAATGGAATTCGGAAGTACACCGGAGAAGTAATTACTACCCATATCCAACACTTCCAAATTTGGCAGTTTGAAGCCAAAATCGTTAGGTAGATTCCCATGATGGAAATTTTCTGCCACAGAGAAAAAGGAGAGAGTGGAAATATTGGACAAGAAGTAAGGAAAAGTACCCCCTAGCTTATTCTCACAAACAGAAAAGAAAGACAAGTTAGTCAACCTTCCCAGCTCTTTTGGTACATGACCCTCCAAATTATTAGCGCGAAGACAAAAGAAATTAAGTGAAGAAAGATTCCCTAATGAAGCAGGAATATATCCTGTCAAGATGTTGCGAGCAAATGAAAGAAACATAAGCTTCCTTAAAGAGCCTAGCTCACTGGGAACTGATCCTGTTAATCCATTATATCTTGCACTTAAGTTCACCAGCTCTGAGCAGTGTGTGAGATTAACTGGGATAGGTCCACTTAGTGTGTTTTCTGATACATTCAGATGTTTTAGCTGGAATAAACGACCAATCTCCGGTGGAAGACCACCAAAGAGTCTATTTTCCTGGAGCTCAATAGACTTCAGAAAGCTCAGATTTCCTATATGAGGAGATATGGATCCTAGTAAGTTCTTACCTTTCAAATCTAACTTTGTAACTCTCCCATGTCGAGCGTCGCACGTAACTCCTTGCCAGTGGCAGTGGTGGACTGATCGGTTCCACGAGTTGATCAGGACATTCTGGGGATCTTCAGAAATATGACTCTTTATTTGTATCAATGAAAATCGATCTGTCTGGTTTCCGTTGTTGTAAGCAGCAGCAGAAGTATGGTGGGAGTTTAAGTTGATGATCAATAATATTGCTATCATGGCCATCAAAAGCAATAATTTGTTTTCCATTGATGACGAGATTCGATGCTCCATTTCTGGTATATACTATTTGTATATGACTTCCTCTTCCTCTTTTTCTTTTTTCTCATGGTACCCATTTATAGATGACATAATCCTCTAAAGCAATATTCTACAGTAGATCAGTACCTGTACTTTATTGACTGAATAACGCAATTCACTTATTTTCTTATCAAAAGAGGGGTACAATATGTCTTTTTCTATTTTTGTGTAAGGATTATGAATTAATGCGTAATTTTATTTTTTTTTTTTTTTTTTTTTTTTTTTTTTTTTTATCCTTATTCATTAATTTTTTAGCACAATTAATAATTTCTTCTAATTTCATTAGAGCATCTGTAGAAAATAGTTCGTGTTCAACACACAATCTACTCATTTAGGAGTAAAAAAAATAATTTTAAAACTTCCCCTCTGTTCTCAACTATAAAGATTTGATTAAAGTTCTCAACTATAAAGATTTGATTAAAGTTCGATAGTTAAAAATTTTTAATAGTTTGAAAAAAAAATAATGAATTTACGGTTGGGAAAGGAGAGAAGCATTAAAATTACTTTTTTATCCCCTAAACAAGTAGATCACGTATTGTATATATTCTAATGAAATTAGATGGAAAAGATTAATTGCACTAAAAAGTTAAAGAACATAAAAATAAATAAAAATAAAGGTTAAGGATCAATTCGTATAAAAAATTAATACTTTAGGAATAAAAATATTAATGTTTTTTCATGTAATCTCTTCGCTTATAATATAATTAAACTATAAATTATTAATTTAAAGGTATATTTTTATTTTTGCAATTTAATATTCTTGTCTACTAACCCTAAAAAGATTTATCAGAAAAATTTCTAAAATGTAATACAAATTAAACTTAAGGCCTTTTATTTTAAAAAAAAACTAAATAAAGAGAGTCCAGCCAAGTTATTACTTTGTTCCAAATTAAAGGTGTAGTAAACTCTTCACAATGTGAGAGAAGTAATAAAAACAAAAATTTTATGACCTAGTGTGTGTGCGTGTAAATAGTGGCGGACTAACAATAGTGGGTTAGTAAATACAAAATTTAATGCAAATGACTTGACTTGACTGACAAAGGTTCCACTTTCCATGTGGAAAATTTTCATCTTGGGACGACCTGTACCATATTATTGAACGCGACTTGGGACTTGCCCGGAATCTAAGGGTGTTTTTGTATTAAGATTTTTTTTTTCAAAATTTCACTTAAACTCAAAAAAATAGTTACTTGTTTACACATAAATCTGACATGTTATTATTCATGTCTAGTGAGGTGGCAAAAAAATAAAAAAAAATTCACTCACTTACTATAAATATTCAATATATACATATAAATATATATAATTCAAAAAAAAAATTATCATTGCACTAATAAAATATATTATTTTTGTCTCTCACTTACTAGACAACATCTTACATTAGCCTCCCCTTACTCCTCGTTATTCGCAATCAACTCAATTCTTTTTGAAAAAAATGAGCTTTCTCAAAAAAAGTTCCAATCCAAAAACACCCTAAAAATTTGAGGTTAGAACTTATTTCTCGCAAAAGATCCATTTGATTTGAGCGAAAATTAGTGTGAATGTAGATATGACTTAAATATATTGTTCATAGTTGAGACTCATTCAGAACAGTTGGTGTACTAAGCAAAAAAGAAGATGATTTTTCAAATGTTAATGCCAAATTGGACTAATAAAGAAAAGAGGTATTTTATTATTATTATTATTTTTTATTTAAAACATACGAAAAATTTGCTACAAGTTCCTCCTTTTATTTACTTTATTATTATTATTATGTTTTTAAAAAGCCGTTTTCTCAACTAATCTCAATGATAAATAAGAGGCTTGAATTTAATTTATGTTAGGAATAATTTTATGTTATATTTTAATTATATGTTTTAATTTTTATTTAAATACTTTTCATTTGATGTATCGAACGAGAAGTTCTAAATCTGACACATGTTAACGAAATTACATTTTAATTGTATTTTTTAGTTTTTATTTATTTAACTATTCTCCCATGATTTGTCTTAAATTAAATTAAAATTAAAACACCCAAACTTCCAATAATGCAGGGAGTATATATATATATATATAGACGGACGGGCAGTCCCAAAAATTGTATCAAAATCAAAATCAGTAGAGATAGTCAATTACCACACAAGTGATCACATTTATCTATGTAGCCTCCGTGAAATCAGCCATAACATGTGATAAAAGTTGTCCAATAACTTCCATCGATGTCATGAGTTCAAAAGGGATTTTTTTTTTTTTTTTTTTTTTTTTTATATATGGAAAAAGTCATGAGTTGAAGACATTTGTAAAATAAGCTTTCAGCACAAGATTTTTCCAAAAAATAAAAAAAAATAAAAAAAAAACTGGAAAGAAATTATTATTATTATTATTATTTTTTGCTTTTTTATATTCAAGAGATCATGAGTTTGAGATATGTCAGAAATAAAAATATCTCAAATGTCCCCTCTTGTAAAATAAGCTTTCAGCACAAGATTTTCCCAAAAAAAAAAATAATAATAATAAAAAAAAAAAAACTGGAAAGAAATTAAAAATTTGTAATATATAATTCTCAATCCTTTTATACTTTAGTAACTTCAGTGATTTTATTATCTTTTTTCTAATTTCACTCCATTAGTAATAATTTTATGTCATATTTCAATTGTACACTTGTAATTTTTATTTGAGTTATCTATGCTTGATTTATTAAGTGAGAATTCTTAAATTCGATTTACGATTAAAGTCAACCTTATGCCACATTTAGTTGTATTCTTTAGTCTTTATTTATTTAACTATTGTACATGACTTGAGAGGTTCTGATTAATTTGACACACGTTAAAAATAATTTTATGTTATTTTTTAACCATATACTTTAATATTTGTTAAAATATCTCCTAATAAAATATTTTTATATTAGTCCATAAAAATATTAAATTAAAAAATATATATATACACACATATATGTCCCTTGAAATATCTCAACCAATTTAGACTCACGCCCCGTTTCTGATCAAATAAAAGACCTAGAGTTTGAAACACGGGGGCAACTCATTATTGGTTGACACTGATGTTAATTAAATTTGATCTAATCTCCAACATAGCCAATCCAATCTAGTATAAGTCACAATTTTAATTAATTTTTATTTGATAGAAATTATATAAGCTTGTCTAATATCATAACTTTTTTTTTCGAAGTTTTGAAACATTTTTGCCTCTAATATGTCTCAAACTCATTTTCTGTTGATTATAAATAAGGTTAGTTATCAACTAAATTACCCTTTCTTGATAATCTAACGTCATAACTTATTATTAAAATTATGTCTGAGTTTTATTTTATTTTATTTTATTTTATTTTTGCTTTTTAAAGGCCCAAAATGACTAAGTCTTGCTGAACTAATTTTAGGATTTCTGTTTCCGATTTTTATAGAATTTTTTTTTTTAATTATTAATTATGATTAGGTACCTTCTTCCTATATATATATATATATATATATATATATATTGGATTTTAAGACCTTCTTTAAAAAAAAAAAAAAAAAAAAAAAATTAATGAATAACAATTTAAAACTACATCAATTAAAAAAAGAATAATAATTATTTTAATTGACAATATTTTATTAATTTTTCACAATTTATTTATTTTATAAATATGCAAAGTATAACATACTGGTAGAATTAAAATATACTCAAAATAGTAAGCAGCAACATCATATCCTCTTGTACAAAATACCAAAGACCCTGGTTGAGCAATAAAATATTGATATTGTTATAATTCCAGGACAATGAATATAATGGCAGAATAACGAGAATGAAAAATAGTAACAAGGCAAATGAAAGAAAAAAATGGACATAAAGTATTTACGTGGTTCGACTAAGGAAGCCTACGCCCACGAGCGAAGAGGAACAAAATTTCACTAAGAAAAGGCAAATTACAACAAAAGAAGGGTGTGCTTGGACTAACTTTTATTTCAAGATGAGTAAGGTTTTTTAAGTTGAGTGAAGTTTATTGCGAAAAATGAGATAGAAATTTTTTTAGTTTCAAAAGTTGTCTGAAAATTGGGCTACAAAAAACAATGTTTATTAATAGGTGTAATGATGATACATTCCATCTAATATTGTTTTTTGTTTTCTTTTTTATTTCTGCTAAATGAGTGGAGTACATTTCCACCTAGTAACCAAACTCTATCTCCCCAACCGTCATGGAACAAATATGTCGGTTTGGAGTCTTTGGACAGGTCCTTCAAAATGCAAAATAGAAGCCCATTATGAAAAACATTGTGTTGTTTAATGAATTACGAGATACATTTATTGAATTTTTGTCTTTTGATACTGGAATTTTTATTTTATTTTATTATTATTTTTTAACATATATATGTTGTTTCTTTTCCAAATTATGAAAGTGGAAGTGAAAACCAAACTTTCTAGGCAAATACATAACCTTCTAGATGTACCTATGATTTGTTACTCGAGTTCATCAGTAGTGTATCGAGCAATTCAGTATAACATGGACAATTTCGATGTATAGAAATCAAAATTTATCCCAAGTATACCACTGTAATAAACACTACTAGAAAAAACTTAATTATCAACTAGAAAAAGTTGTTGGTAATAGGCAAAATATTGTTAGTATTCGTGAATTACCAACAAAATGCCTAAAAAATGTACTGTGTTTGTAAAACGTTTGTTAGTAACTTCTTCCAACAAAAGAGTATTTAGTTAGTTGGTAATTAGCAACAAAAAATCTTGTTGATAACAATAAATTTTTGTTGGCAGTTTAATATTACATGTGAGTTTATATTTTATAAGTTCAGTTGGTAATTACCAACAAAATTTTCCCTTTTACGAACAATATAAATGGTTGGTTAAAAAGACCTTTCCAACAAAATAAATGAGTTGGTAAAATGTATTACCAACATAATTTTTGTTGGTAGAGTAAATTATTTCATTGGTAAATTCAATGAAATTGTTAATTGTGTAGTCGTAATTACCAATTAAACAATATATTACCAACAAGATATTTTGTTGGTTAATTTCAATAAAAAATTTTTGTTGGTAAAAACCAACATGAATACAAATAACGAGTTTTATTGGTAATGTCCAACAAAAAACTTGTTGGTTATTTCCAACGGAAAGCTTTTATTGATAGTTATCAACTAAAAATTTTGTTGGTAATATTTGTTGTTTACTACCAACAAAAAAGTTTGATATTTTAGTTGGTGATATTTGTTTCCAAATACCAACTAAAATGTTTGTTGAAAACTCTAGGTGATAATCCTCTTAGAAATGATAGTGTGAATTCACCAACAATTTCTTTTATGTACATTACCATTTTTTTTTTTTAAAGTTGGTATAATAATATGATCAATCAAGATATAAACATAAAACTAAATTTTATAACATTATTCATATCGAATTTGTAAATTTTCGTTCATGTATCAAATAATTTATTCAATCAAAAAATTATAAGTACTGTCTACATCAAGAATATATTAAACACCACATCCAATAACAAAGTACACTAATAGAGTGTAAAAGAAAATAACTAATACTCATGAGATTCATCAAATAAAATGAAGCATCCCCTTGTGATAACTTGCCATTTCATCAAATAAAATGAAGCATCCCCTTGTGATAACTTGTCATACTTCTTCAATTCTTCTTATTAACTACATTGTATCAAATAATAATAATAATAATAAAATAATACATTTCAAATATTTCCCCAAATTACTAAAACAAATTGAAGAAGTATTTATCAAGATAAAATTAATAATTTTCATTAGGTCCCCATGAAACATAACTAAATTTATATAAAGATATAGTAACAAAAGCATCAAATTTTAGAAAACAAAATACCATTTAGCAATTCATTCAAAGATTACAAAAAAAAAAATATATACAAATTAGAAGCTACAATTAAGAGAGAAATAAAAGCACAAATTCAAATAATGAAATTCTTTTAGATAGAATACCAAGTAAATTATGTTGACTTGAACACAAAATATTACGTAAGAACAAATATAAGAGATTGAACAAAATATCCACATATTCCACCAATGTTTTAAACATAAAAAGGATTTAATTGCACAATTATAGTCCTATTACTTAGACACATACATTATTTACATATCCAAGAAAACATACGACAATTGTTCTCAAGAGGTGAAAAGTAAATACAAGAAGTCATCATTATCTTTAAGCTCCATAAAAATAAATAATCATTATTTTTATTTTTTTTCTTTGTTATTGAATTCAAATTTTATGGATGTAGAAATTCTGAAGTATTTAAATTACATCTCAAAGTACCAAAATAAAAATATTTGATCGTTATTATATTTAATATAATAAATTATTATAATTTTAATATTTATCTTGAAAATTTTGACTTTATTGTAATATTTTAAAATTGTCTTAAATTTTTTTTTATTGACTTAATTTTTTAAGTACATTTTATCTCAATTATTTTTACATAAAAATTACCTATTCATTTAAATTATATATTTTTTTTATTATAAATATCTTGTGTGTGTATATATATACACATTGCTATCAACTATTAAATTAATATTATAAAATAATTGAATTCTTTCAAAACTCTTATAAATTGGAAAAAAATAATATTTCTCAAAATAAATATAATAGCATAACAAATTTGTTGAGGTAATTATCAAAAAAAAAAAAATTTATAAAATAGGAAAAAATAGATTAAAACATGATATATGATAGATAATGACATCATATTTTTTCTTTTAATTTATGATGATAAAAAATATTGAAAAATAAAATTTGACAAAGATACATCAGTTAAATTAGAAGGAGCAAGAACAATTAAGAACATGGCTTGTACTTATGAACATACTCAAATAATATATACATATAAAAGATGCACTCCTCTAAAATTAACAAATAGAATGTTCATAATCAATTACAATATAAGCAATTAATTCATATAATTTTTCAACTTCCCCTACCACAAGACATGAATTTTGTTAAAATGTTAGACAAAATGCAGCTAGACAAGCATTGATTTAATAGAAATATTAGGGCACAAAGACCACCGATTGCGACAATATAATACTTGGAAGTGGAAGGTAGCCATAACCACTCTAATGTAAATATTATAAGTTTAGAGATTAAGAAGAAATTATGACTCTTCCTTACGTTTTTTATTTTTCCTTTTTGTGATTGATCATGTACTATTACAAAAAATAAATAGAAGGGAAAAAAATGCATCAAGTAAAAATATTAGAATGAGAGTATATGAGACATCTTTATCTAGAAAGAAAGAAAGAATAATAAAATCAACAATAATATCTTTAGCTACTTTTAGACAAAACATACAATAATGTAATGAATTGAAGTGGATATAAAGTATGTAGAAGTGTTAAAATAATAATAATAATTACATTTATTGTATGAGAATGTCAAAGATAAGGAAACAAAGTTGTGAATTCCCTATTGATAGTATGGTTTTCCAAAGTTGTGCGCATATGCACCAAAATTCTCACACAATATAATTCTAACAAAAAAAATACAAAATTACCTTTTCTTTGGTATATACGTACTTAGCCACAATATTAGAAAGTTCTGATAACCCACAACAGAATTAAAATTAAAGAACATATTCTATGCCTCAAGAAGTTGCTAAATTCTGGAATTTCTTTACCCAAAAAAATTCACCATATTTCCATATTCATTTTCCTTTTTTTTTTTTTTTTATTCCTGAAGTTTCCCTTTCGATTAACAACTTCATTTTATAATACCATTAATAATGCTCTTTTGATGTTAAAGGGAAAATTTTAAAAAATATACATCATTTTAATTTTTTTGCAAATTATATGTAAAATTCAGTGATCAATAATTGCAAGAATAAACAAAATCATTAATTACCGTAGATAAGAGTAAAGGAGTTCAATCCAAAATGTGCAGAACATAAGAAGAACTAGTCTTGCCAATGATCTTATTCTACAGTTAAAAGTCAATAAAAATATAATCTTGTAACTAACAATATTTAGTATTTTTTAAGCTAAACCTATCTTACCTTATACAATATGACTTTGAAATGATTTCTCCCTAATAATTTTAGTTCAATTATGATATTAAAGATTAGTCATTCAAAAAAAAAAAAAAATTATATTTACAAAAATAATTATTTCTTATCATGATGAGGATTTTATCTATTCTATTTTGAGTTAAAAGATTTTTATTTTTCTTTCTTCATCTAATGATACGTATTAGAGAGTGTAATCTATATAAATCATATATTAATTTTGTTGTGTTTTGTCTTTTTCTTTTTCCCTTAATTTGTATTAGATTTCTTTTATTAATAATAATATTATTTATTTATTTTAAACATTATTTTTTTAACTAAAAAAATTTGATAAATAAATTTCTCTCTATTATCTTATTCATATCTATTCAAACACAAGTAAATTATTTAGATTAGTTGTTTATTCTTTATTGCAATTGGTTGCAAAAGTCTTGTTTTCATTTTAATTTTTCTATTTTGTTTAAATATTTGAAAAAAAGAAAAATTCTTATGTGTTATTAACTTTATATGTGGAGTATTTGTTTGATAATCAATTTAAAATATTATCTTATCTTAATAATATTTAGTTAGTGATGTTTTAATTTTAATTTTTTTTTGAAAAAATATGAAAATGAGTTACATTTTGTTTCTACTTGTTAATTTTGGATCTTGCCTTTTATACAATGAACAATTAATCATATATATGATTTTTTTTTTTTCACTTATTAAGTATGGCAGTTCTAATGAAAGGAAAAATATTATATATTTTTTTGCTATAATTTGAGTTGTACAAATTTAAAATTTTTCCTTTTTTAAATTACAAATATTGGTATTTAAATAATAATAATAGTAAAAATGTACTTTTAATATAATTGTAATTGTGAGGCACAAGATCTCCTAGGACATTCTTCATACCATTGAATAAAATTAAAGTAAGTGTCAATATAAATAACCTAAAAAACTAACACCATTGACTTCTGTTCAATCAATATTTATTACTTTGCTAAAAATAAAAATTATAACCGCATTAAAAAATTATAAAGTATAAAAAATATTTTTTCACATTAATCTAAAAAATTAAAAGTATTTTAATAATTTTTGTTTTAAAAAAATTATAAATATTGATTAAAGTGTTAGTCTTTTTTGTTAACTAAACTAACACATATTTTAATTTTATTGGTATCTTAGAACATGTTTTAGAGTATTGATATAATATTATTAGTATTATATATATAATACTACTCATTATAATATTTTTAGTATTGCCCAAAATTATAAATGATTTTTCAATGTTTAATTTTTCTTTTATTATTCTTCGATCAATTTTTTCGGAGACTTATCTTTTATATATAAGTTCTATTTAATTTTTTTTTTTTTTAAATCCAGTTGATAATTTTATTATTATGCTTGTTTTATTTGTTTTAATAAAATTTTATATTTTTATGTTTATAAATTTACATAAAGTTTTGAAATTTCATTAATTACTATAAGATTCAAAAAGAAAAGATAAATCATAGTGGAAAAATAAAATTCTATTTTTAAGAAAATAATAAATTGTATATAAAAATTAAGTTGATAAAAAAATTATAATAAAATTAAAATTTGTAAGATAAAATCAAAGAATAAATATACAAAGATAAATATTGTAATTTGAATTATGACAACAAATTATGTTAAATTTATTAAATTAAATTAAATAATAATGTTTATAGAGTTATTTTAAGTTTTGTAATTTAATATGTATTTGGATTCCACATTAACTAGAGTTGAGTTGGCAAAATTTGTCCCCTATTTTATTTGTGCATCATTCTATTAAAATAAGGAGTTGTCTCCTATCAATAAACATTAAAAAAATAGATTTGTTAGGTTATCTATATTTACTAAAATAGTGGGTCTCATTGTACTAGAATATTTCTATAAAATTAATAAAATAATACTATATAATTTTATGTGGGTCAACTATGCTAAAAGATAAAAAATAGATTTGTTAGGTTATCTATATTTACTAAAATAGTGGGTCTCATTGTACTAGAATATTTCTATAAAATTA
>JAXGGT010029784.1:0-14097 GCA_035583425.1 Marsdenia floribunda
ATTCAGTTCGAGAGGCTACGTGGGAACTCGAGGAAGAGATGAAACAGAAGTATCCTCATTTGTTTGAAGAAGGTAAGATAAGTTTTGAGGTCGAAACTTTTTTTTAAGGAGGGTAGAATGTAAGGCCCAGCCCCTTTTTTTTTAGTAAGGGCAATTTTGGAAAGCCTTTTATATGTTTAATAATTAGGGCTTAGGGCTTATTATATTGTTACTAGGGTTTTGGTATTTAGAAAGGTTCTCACTACGTTTTTGTTCTAGGAGGCGGCCAATCATCGGGAATAATTGGGGATAACCCAATCAACGATCATTAGTAAGGTACGTGGAGTTCTCAATCCCTTTAGGCTTGAATTGATGTTTTAAGATTTCAAGACAGAGCCTAAACGAATTTATGATATTTAGGGTTGAGACTTGGTGGTTGAGTAGAGATTTCAGATTATCGATTTGGGGATTTCTGAGGTGAGTAAATCGAATATCTTAATTTTCATTGTCTTCTACCTTCTCGGTAACTTAATCCCTTCAATTTTGTTCCCCTGTTTTCTTTGAAACTCCATGGAACTTCCTTATTCTTTTATTCACGTATATACATATATACGTACAGTTTTTTGTTTTATTTCTTTTGATCTCAAATTCTGTTCTTGGTTTTCGTCCTTGCTACTGCTATTGTTTACCTTTATTTGGTTATATATTTAGTACGTACAGCTTATGCTCATATATATATATATATATATATAGCTTTATGATATATATATACATACTAGAGTACTGTTTCTTAATTATATAAAATGTATATACACATATATGCATACAGTTAGTATCAAAATTTTCCTTCTTATTTTGTAACTTTCAGCTTTCACTCTTAATTCTTTCTTCGGTTTCTGTGATAGTGATGATCACTATCATTATTATTATCATCATTACTAATTATTGCATTGTTAGTATTACTCTCATTCTTATGGTTGATTAATATATATATATATATATTCGGTACTGATTTATAATATATATATATATATGCACATAACCTGTTCGACATAATTACTGTTCCAGTTTTATTATTATTATTATTTTTAAAATACTATTCCAGTTTCATACATATATATTATTTATTACTATTATTATTTTTACTTGTTATACTTATTAAAGATTCCCTTTTATTCTTTTCTTTTAAGAATTAATTTCTCGAAAATCCTTAAATTTCTGATTTTTGTTTTGTTGGATTCTCGAAATTCTTGATATATTTATTAAAGTCTTCCCTATAGAACATAAAAGTTTTTGGCTCAAGTTTGTTAGGAATTAGTTGGGGGAAACATGTTTCCACATTTGATAAGTTTGAACCCATCGAGCATGGTGAAAAAGCTCACACTTTGATAAGTTTTGGCCGTCCTAACGGGAGTACAGTTAGGGCCGAATTCGGTTAAACCAACGAGTGCCTATCTTGCTTGAGCCTACTTTAAAAGAATTTGAAATTGACTTGCGATATTGTTTGTTTGTTAAAGTTTGTTAAGGTGAAGTCTACTTGATTTGTTGACTGATATTTTGGAATAATTCTTTTTTTAATATTTAGAAATTATTCCTCTTCTTTATTGATTTTCTGATATTTTGAAAATAATAGAATTTGGGTATTCTATTTATTCACTGAGCTTCTAGCTCACCCCTTTCCCTCTGTTTACCCCTTCCTTGCATATTCTAATGGTGAGGAATAAGAGTATAGAAGAAGCTTGACTCTCGTTTATTGTTTTGGATTATCTAGACTCTTATTTGCTTTTGGAATGAATATTTAATGTTTTGGAGTTGTTAATTTCTTTAAACAAGCTTGAGGTTGTACCCTTAACTCTATTATGATCGTTTTGGGAGATTGTAGAATTCTCTTGGAGTTTCTGTTGGATTTTATTTAAAGGATTTGGATTTATTGTTTTCCTATTGGGATTATTATTTGCGTTTTAAGTTTAGATAGAGACCTTGTGCTCTTGGGAGAAACCTCGAGGGTACGGTCGTGTTACGTCCCGATTTCGGGGCGTGACAGATACCAACATTATCCATATTATAATCAAGATCACCATAATTGACCTCCGCATTTTTATCTTTCCTTTTAAGGGATGCTTGATAAAGGTCAGTCAAATGTTTTACTATATGACAAGTACGAGCCCAATGACCTTTTACGTCACAGCGATGACAAGTGTTTTCAAATTTCTTGACAGATTTTCTTTGCCCACTTGTGCCTTCTTGAAAAACTTTTGGTTTTTCTATATTATTGTTCCACTTCTAATGGTAAGGCACATATCTATGACTTCATCCATTATTATTCGTCACTATTGCATTCTCTTCATGGAATGGGGTAAAACCAATAGGATAAGTTAAGAGATAAATAAAATATGAACTTTTCAGTTCTGGTGATTATAAATATTTGGTTAAATTTATAATGACCTCTTCTGGGATCATATATCATAACAATATTCATACATTTTTGTTCATATTGTCGTATCTTTATAATGCTATATTTTAAGAGAATGACCATCTTCTGGTGGCCAAAAATTTCTTATTTTATAATGACCTCTTCTGCGATCATATATCATAACAATATTCATACATTTTTGTTCATATTGTCGTATCTTTATAATGCTATATTTTAAGAGAATGACCATCTTCTGGTGGCCAAAAATTTCTTATAATATCTTTCGACTATCTTCTAGTAGTCGAATATTTTCTACGACTATTTTAGTCGAATCTTTCTTACGACCATTTTCTGGTGGTCGAATCAATTGGGTCCTTTATATCCCATTTTTTATTTGGAACGACAATAACTACTGGACATGTCTTTAATCATTATGATATTGTCTACCAAACATGTCTTAATTAGATACATCTCAACATCTAATATTCATGAAAAATAAAATCTTTTTGGTGACTTTAAAGAGCCACAAATTTGTTATAAAAATAAAATTACATACATTTTTATTCTTCTTGAGTCAAACACCAAATTTTAGATTCTTGGATCAAACTTCAAACTTCTTGGTAAAGCTTTTATGGTGGTGTGATAGAGATTCATGAAAACTACTACTATAACTATTCATACAAAATTATTAAATAATATACAAAAAGTAATGTTAGAGACTCGTGCTGATAACGTGTTATAAAAATAAATATAAAAGAGATGAAAAAGAGAGAAAGATAGAGAGAATATATTGTTCTTGTATTTCATTCATCAATCAATAATAGTTCTACAAGTCTTCTATTTATAGATATACAATTGTAGAGACTTAAAAGACTTAAAGACTATGATGTAAAGAAGTCAAAAGTACATTAGAGTCCATTATAGATAAAAGACTAGGGCGCAAATAAGTAAATAGGACATAGGAGTCTTCAATGAATATTCATATAATAAATATATTTATAACAACAAAAATATTTTTTCACATTAATCTAAAAAAATTGAAAATATTTTAATAATTTTATTTTTTAAAAAAAATAATAAATATTGACTTAATTCTAAATTTAATTAAATTGACGTGTGTTTTAATTTTATTGGTATCTTAAATAATATTTTAAAAAATATTTTAGAAGATCTCGTACAAAAAATTCACATAGATATATCTTTTATATTTAAATTTTAAAATTTTTAATTTAGTCTATAATTAAATATTAAAAAATAGCTAATTTTATTAAAATTTTATTTTCTAATAAGTAGAAAACATCAAATTTAAGAGTATATATTTTAAAATAATAAAAAGAATTAGAGCAAATAATTTTTTTTCTTTTTTTTTTGGTCTCCGACCACAGTATCCAATCAAACCCTACCACAGTGGAAAGATATTTTTCAATTATACCATACTTGAATAATCTGTTGATCGCCCCGGGTATCACAACTGATAATGATGAGTTAAGCTCCCAAGTGGAGTAACTGCGTACGTGAGTAATAATTTCTTTTCTTAGAGAGTCTTCTGTTTTAACTCCTCCCGTGAATATTTCTAGCCTATCCACAAGGAGAGATGGGTTGGTCAAGAAGTAACCGTACTATTTTTTTATTTATTATTTCTTTTATCCCTCTCACATCAAATATGATTTAAACTTATGAATGATTTATGTTTTAAAACTTATAATTAAATCGAACAAAACTAAACATGAGATACAATACAGATAATTGGATCTCTAAGGAATAATCTTCCGAGAGATGCGGATAGTTCTTCCAAAATACTCAAACTAAATCGTGACCACTTTTCCTGCAAGACAAAAGTCAAAGGGTGGAAAGATCTCTAAGACTAGCAACACATAAAGAAGTCAAAATAAACAGTCAAAGTCAAAAGATCCAAATTAACCTACTTTTTCAAATACCAATATAGGTATAAATACACTAATATTAGAAAAAATGTATAAAAATACGATACGGGACAAGTGTATTATACTTATATAAATACCAAAATACCCTTTAATATATTTAGGCTTTTATTTATTTTGTGGGTCTATCTTATGCTTAGACCTTTATTACCATAAATGCCCATAAAAAAAATAAATTATAAATGGTTTGGACTGTTATTCACTTTGTGGGCTTGCCCTATATTTAGGTCTTTATTTCCATCATTCCATGAATGCCCACTAAAAGAAAGAGAAAAAATAGGATATTAAACAGAAATGAATGTGGACAAGGAAGTTGAAATACAGTAATCGTGTGTGAAAGAATTGGGGAACATATGCGTGTATGTGCAGCTAGTTATATAACTGTGTTTATTGATAAAAGTTGCCTCGTCTTTTGAGGAACAACTGTCATGCCATGATGGAGGGGTGGGGGTTATATATACTGAACTTTTCATTTTTCACCTTTTACGTTTCATTATTCCTTTTACAGAGGTTTTGTTTGGTTTTTCTTTGTGCCAGGGACAAAAAGGTAGATCATTGGCGGTTTGTGTTTTGGCCGAAGAATAGGTGTGTAAAATTTATAAAGAAGGTTGCTGGTTGTGTTGTGTCTGAGGTTAAAGCTTTACTGTCATCTTTTATTATTGTGTGTAGATTATCTTGGTAACCTTCTTCTCTTGCTTCTTATAATTTTATCATCCTCATGGTTCACATTTCTCATCATGTCTTCAAAAACTGATGCAGGTATCGCTTAATCTTTACCCTCATCTCCATAAATTTGGTTTGTGTTCTATATATGGGTTCTTTTGGGAAAACTAAGGGTGAAGTCGATACGGGGCTACTGGAAAGAATAGAAATTATTAGTAGTCAGAGTAAGGCTAGTGAAAATGATGTGAAGGAGCTAAATCAAATTGTAGATAATTTGGTTAAGGTGAGGAGTAGTAATTTGGAATCGTCCAAGGAAAGAATAGAAGATAGTGATGAAGACAAGACAATTTCAAAGGAGATGGAAATTTTGGGGAGCGAGGATGAAAGTATAGATGCTGGTAGAAATCAAATTGCTGATGGGGAGGGATCATCTCATGAGACACATTCAATGTCTACGGCAAATGCTGAAGGAAGCTGTGTTGGTGAAGATGGTAGGTTTTCATCTTCAGAAGGAGAGGTATTGTATCTAAATAAGACCAAAGTTATAAGATTAGACTATAAACAAACAAGGTCTGGGGAAAAATATGCGTGTGTATATAAGCGTGGAGGGTTTGAAGTCACTACTGGAAACAGCATAAAAAACGGCGGCCAGGGAGCCACCATTTCTGGCTCTTTGGGCGTCGTTTTTGCCTAAAATGGCGGTCCAATGGTGGTTTTTCGGCCGTCATTTAAAATCGCGCCGTTTCTAATAAACGGCAGCTACAAAATTGTCATTTTTTATCAAATACGACACTTAGAAACGATGGTCAGTCAAAACATCGTAAAAAATAAATTTTTTAAGAAAAAATTAAAAATAAGGCAAATACGGCGGCTGCGTAGCCGCCGTATCTAGGTACCAAAAACAGCGGTCTTCCAATCTTCGTTTTTGATCCAAGATTTTTTTTTTTTTAATTTTAGTTATATTGTTTTTAATATTTTTTAAATAAAAATTACAATTATAATTACAATTAAATTAGATATTGAAATTTAATTACAGGTAAAAAATGAGGGTCATTATCCGTTATTTCTACCCTAAATATGCATTTGTTTTATTATTTTAATTAAAATAATTTTGAATATCAAACAATTAGAAAATAAAAGTAACATATGGTAATAAATTAGGAATAATTCAAAATATAAAATATTTCATTACATAAAAGTATATAATAATTCATTCAATAAAAAGTATATAATAATTCCAAAATAAAATAGTGAATGTCTACAATCCAAGATTAGGATCGGGATCAAGTGGATGTGTTGGTCGGGAAGTGGACCCAACTACCGGAAAATCGACACTAGCAGGGGTAAAGTGGGGAGCAGTTTCTACGCGACTTACCAGAAGATTAATTGTCATCTATAATTGTGAAATAATCATATTTTGTGTCTAAAGCGCATCATTAATTCGAGACTGAACAGTCAAATTAACCTCTATCCGAACCCGAGCATCAACCTCCATCCGGACCGTTGCCTCAACCTCTGTCCAAACTCGAGCCTCAACCTTTGCATTAATTCAAGCATATAACTACTCCTCATTCACAAGAACTGGGGCTACCACTGGTTGGGCTCAAATAGCAGTAGGGTATGGTCCTTTACTGTGTCCTCGAACACGACCCCTGGTCTCCTGACCGAAATGACAACTAAAGATTGCATCTTTAGCCGCGTCAGTGAGCTCCTCCTCTGGCAATGACTGTCACTCACGCTCTAAAGTGGCCTACATATAAAAATTTAAATAAATAATTACAATATATCAGAAATATAACAAAATATGCATGTAAAGATTATACTTATAACGAATAACTTGAAACACTTACAATGATATCGGTAGTGGTGGATGCATCTATTTGGTGTCCACGCCACTGTCTGATTGTTAAAAACATATTGTACTGCGAAGTGGACAGGATATTGGATACCCACTACATATATAAGGCATATATATACATACGTTATTTATATTATAATATATTCACTAAATAAATAACTGATTAAATTATTTAAATATTCATTTAACAATGTACCTGCTGTACTAGAATAGAGTGTGGTGTCCTCCCTATGGCATGAGGATACACAATTTGAGTCCTATTCTGTTTGTTCTGCTGCGCCTCTTTTTGCAAAATCATATCGTATGCATTAGTAACAAATTAAAAAATAAGTAGTATAAAATACTTAATAAATTTAGTAATTAATATGTATACATGTGTATCCTCCAACTGCCAATATGCCACAAGCATCGTCCACAGATGTGGATCTACCCTCTGATCGAGGCAATCTAGTACGATCCCTCCTCTGTGTGGCTCATAGTACTTCCTCTTCAAAGTGCACTTCCAATCTCTCCAAGATGACCTTACCATCTTCAGGGTCAAACTACGGCCTGCAAGAGGGATAGTAAAATTTCGTTGGAAAGTATTACATGATTAGTACATATAGTTCAACGATATTAAATGTATTAAATTATATAAGATAACTAAAATAATAATTACTTATCTGCATCTCCTGCCAAATGATTTCCTTATCATTGTCAGGAACTGAATGCCAATCTCTATATGTCAAAGAGATTTAACTCGACATCCGTGCAAAAAAGCCGCATACAGAGCTGTAAGTAGTAGCATCATGACCTATGAGTCCTCCATCTGCGCTAAGCTGCACTCACAATCTCGAGAAGGTGGGTTCTCACCAGTCTCGGGGTAACTTTCCACCTCCTCGAATTCGGCTGCTAGAAGAACCTCCGACATATCCAAATTCACACATAATAACGAACAAAAATAATGGTTGAACAAATTTAGTAAAATGTAAAAGATGAACACATGTTTTTACCTGAAGTACTAGGCCCTAATATCGTCAGTCGTGAAGTACTAGGACTCGAAGTCGGCTCAACAGTAGATGGAATCGGAGTAGGAGTAGGTGGAACAGGAGTATGAGTATGGATAGATGTAGCGAGAGTAGGGGTAGGTGGAACTGGAGTAGGTTCAACCGAAGTAGGTGCAATCGGAGTAGGAGTAGGAGTAGGAGTGGAAATAGAATGTACAGGAGGTAAAGGAGGAAGGTTTGTGGTACCTTCCATACATGGTGCCATGGTGGAATGGACAGAAGGTGAACTCGAAGATGAGGCCAATCTGGTCCTCGAAGAGGTTAATACCTCCTGTAATGAGGGCCTACGGGTCCGTTTCCTACCCATCTTCAAAGTCCTTTCAAAAAACTTAACACATGTGAGTGAATATAATAAAAACATAATATCACGCTACATCTAAGTAAATTTCAACTCCAACAAACTATAATAAAAACACAAGTAACTGCCAACTCCAAATAAAAATTTAAACTCCAAGTAACTTAACAAATTTTCAATGCTAACTCCAACTAACATAACAAATTTCCAATAGAACTACAAGAAAATTAAAAATTTTGACAAAGTTTCCCCTAAAACTTAATGTTTTGTCTATCCAAGTATATCCAAACTAACACAATAAAATATACAACTCCAAGTATATTAGCTCAACTCAATTTAAATTATAAAAAGTTAAACCTCCAAGATGACCTTAACAAATTTCCATTTCTAACTCTGAGTAACATAAAAAGTTAAGCCTCCAAGTAACATAAAAAACTTTCAATATAAAATCCAAGAAAAACACCCAAGTATATATATATATATATAACTCAACAAAAGTTAACTACATCAAAATTAAATTTGCAACTCCAAGTACATAAAGATGAATAGAAGTATATATGAACTTTCCATTTTTTACTCCAGGTAACATAATAAATTTCCAATACAAACTCCAAGAAAATTAAAAATGTTGGCAAAGTTTCCAATACGAACTCCAAAATTAAAAATTCAATGAAATTCTTCTTGAGCTGGGTGCTGCATTGATTCTCGACGAGGGTCACACACCTCGAAATAAGAAAAGCTTATTGTGGAAGACATTGACAAAGGTTGAGATAGGTAAAAACGAATAATCTTGTCCGAAACTCCATTCCAAAACAACTTTGATAAGTTGTATAATACTTTCTACCCAGCAAATCCAAAATTTGTCGAGACTTGCCAATCCATTGCTAAAAGTAAAAGGAATCTAGCCAACGGAAGATGGGATTCATTCACTAGCTTGATTGATAAGAATGCTAGTAATGCGGGGAGAAGTTCAGAGCAATGATGGATCCATTTGTGCATATCCATAAAAGAAACATACTCTAAGAAAGTCTTCCAGGTCTTAGGGACAAGGATGTTGTTAAATCCTACCGAGATGCAAAAGTAGCTTCTGTATGCTTGGAAATGAACACCTGGGAAACAGGGATAACATGCACGGGGTGGCATGTAGAGTATACTCAATATGTAATATTGAGCTTGCTAAACTTGCTATCTTGCTGTTTGTATATCCCCTGTCTAAAATTGGTATTAGAGCCTACCCTTAGATCTCTCACTCACGTGAATTCGCGAGTTCGAATCCTTGGTTCCGCCATAGTTCGAAGAGGGAATCGAGTGCTGCGAAAGCGTGGTGGAGGCAAAAGTTGTCTGATAACATACTTGAAAAGGTATATCTTGGATCTTTTGTCCCCATTCACCCTTCCCTAGTAACTTAACATGATGAATATTCTTGCCAAAGAAGAATGCTAAAAGAGCTCGAATTGAGTCCTAAAGCTGGAGTGAAGACACAATTTGTAATTGAAATGGTTCGATTGAGCAATGTGCCGGATGAGAAAGTATTGGTTTTCAGCGAATTCATCAACCCTCTGAATGTTTTAATGAAACAACTGACTTCATATTTTTGTTGGGAAGAAGGGAAGGAAGTGTTGTACATGAACGGAAAGCTCGAAGACAAGCAACTGACTTCAATATTGAATTCAATATTGCAATAAAAGTTTTTAGGGTTTATTGAGAAGAAGAATAAGAAAGGAAAGAAAAATATAACTCTCATGAGTTTCTTCTTGTAAAAGTAAGACGGAACTTTTGATAAGTAGAATCGCATACCATTTTTCAAAATTTTTACCTCCTTATATATGAGAGTTTGCATATTTATTTTGCTTAGTGCATGAGGTGTCTTGAATGGGTCCCAACCTGATAGATTCTTTACAAGAGGTAACTTCTAGTCGCAAGTTTTTAAACAGTTGTATACATGAGTGCGGTTTTAAATCTGCAACCTCACTTAAGTTAGGAGAGCACCTTACCAACTTACCTATGTCTTGGGGTTAGTTTACATATTTCTTTTGGACTTGTCGAGTTTCTCTTGTGTCTAAAATTCACAGTCACTCTATTTCTAACTTCATCTTGATAGTTTGCGTGAGTGACACTTGACATTTTTATCAGAATTCAAAATAGAATTAAATTGTATGAATTTCTTCAGTGACCCAAGTGTAGTACTTTGACTTATAGGCCAATTGGCATAAATAGTCCCCAAACTATCGCTATTTGGTGACATTGGTCCCCAAACTACTTTTTTTGTGACATTGGTCCCCGAACTATAAGTAATTGTGTGACATTGGTCCCTAGGGTTAAGTTTTCTGTCAATTTTCCGTTTGTCTTTAAAAAAAAAAAAATTGCTCAATGGCTTTTCGTCATTTCACTATTCATCATACAAAAAAAAATAAAAATAAAAAAATTATACAAGTATATACAGTGGGTAGGGGCAGAAGACAGCTTCAACCATGTCGGGAAGCAGATTCTAGTGCAGAATATTAATTAATAAGTTACTGCAACTGTAGTAGATATATAGTGATATATTTATATTTATACATCCGCCTTACAATCTAGAGGAGATCCCAGCAAAGGAACTTGACTTGTGAACCCTTTCTTCAAACCCACCAACATATCACACTTCACGTATATTGAGTACCGCCTGGTCCTTATTGCTCCGGCCTTGTAATTAATCCTTCCTTCCCGTCAGTACCAGTCTGAGAGGCACCACCCCATATGTCTCATCCATGCCCAGCCCATTTGACACCTCCGGGGAAACCGGCACATATGTTCCCCCGCCCAAAACCGGTGATAGCGCCATTGTGCTTTTTGTCTCGTGATATAGAGGTGGGAGCACAGCCGGTGGGGTGATTGCCTGGTTTCGGTAGGAAACGAAAGCTGAAAAGTGGTTGTACAAAAAGGAGACCACCGTATATACTTGTATAATTTTTTTTTTTTTTTTTGTATGATGAACAGTGAAATAACGAAAATGTCTTTGGACAAATTTTTTTTTTTAAAGACAAACGGCAAATTGACAGAAAACTTAACCCTAGAGACCAATGTCACACAATTACTTATAGTTCAGGGATAAATGTCACCAAAAAATAGTTCGGGGACTAATGTCACCAAATGGCGATAGTTTGGGGACTATTTATGCCAATTTGCCTTGACTTATATGGCGCAGCGTAGAATTGAAATTCTCAGACTTTTTTCTTCTTATAATAATCTTCTTGAGAAATCCATTAATAGCATTTTATTATGCTCCTTTTTTTTCCTTTTTTCTTTTTTTTTTTCTTTTTTTTTTTGGTTGGGGGGGAGGGGGTGTGTGGTAGCGGAGGGGGGATTGTACTAATTTCATTTATAGTACAGCACTTTCTACGTCAACTTTAATATATAGTGAGCTTAAATACACCCCTCCGATATTCTCTTTTACTCTTTATCAGGGAATTGAGACTGTTTGGGTCACATGGAAAACAATGAACAAAAAAAAAAAGATCCACAGAAGGCCTCGAGCAGCTTTTTCATGTGAAATGAGGGCAAAACCCATGCACGATAATTAGAATTAGATTATTTATGAATGCTTTATGATAAAAAGAAGAAAAAGAAGAAGGGCCTCTTTCCTAAGATGTTATTATCTGCAAAGCATGAAAGATTCCTCATAACCTTCAAGGATGAAAAGCCATTAGTTTTCCTTAAAAGGATGGGCTTTCTTTCTTGTGTTTATATATATATATGTATATATGTGTGTGTGTGTGACAAGAAAGGCATTATTGATATGGTAACAATTAGACCTGTCAAGGGATTATTAGTTTTTGATTCTTATCTATATTCAATTGGTCTAAAAATTTTGTACTATTCTCGATTTTATAGAATTTTAAGTCCAAACTAAATATAATTTACCCGAAATTTTAATTTTTTTAAAAAATAATTTAATTATTTTAATTTAATATTTATATTTAAATAACTTATAATATAGTTTATTATTATTATAAGTTATAATATTTAAAATATAGTTTAACTATATTTAAAATTGATAATTCATACAAATCAAGTTATAAATTAAAATAAGTATTTTAAAAAATTATGAAAGTTTATGAAAAGAATATAAAGTTAAAATTGAAAATAAAAATATAAAATATATTCTTGAAATTAAAAAATAAAATAAATAATATAAAATAAATGATAATATATATATATAATCAATATCTTCTTATTAGTTTAGAGAGAAAAAAAATCTCTCAAGCATCTCAAAACCATAATTAATATATTATATTAAATTATATATATTTAATTTGAAAAATTATCGAATTGGTATATGTCCGATAAAATATTTAGAATCTTTAAATTTAAATTTTAATTAATAAGATATTTATTTTACTATAAATTATTCATCAAAATCCTTTTCATAATGAAACAACGTGAATAAATAAATTATAATTATAAAAATTTCCAATGAATAAGTTATTATGAAACAAAAATTTTATTAATAAAAATTTTAATAGATAATAAATTATAGTTTAAGGCTAAATCGGATAATAATCTCCATTTCCTTTTTTGTGGAGAGTGGAACAAATGTACTCTTGGATTTCATTTTGAATTTGTTCATTCCATTTCGAGGCTACTTTTTTTTTTTTTTTTTTTTTTTTCCAGTATATATAGGTGCAAGTAATTGCTGGAGTACAATCACTGGTTCTTTTTCTTTTTCTTTTTTTTTTTTTAATATAGAAAAAATAAAAAACGGTATACAGCATGACCTAAATTTATACTTTGTACCATTTTGACAAAGATTCTAATTAATGAAAACCTTATTAGTGATACTTTTACTACATAGGAAAAAAATTAATGAATATAATCACAAATATTTAAAGTTTTGTATGTTTAGTTTTTTTTTTTTTTTTTTTTTTTTTTTGACATATTAAATTAAATATACTTTGATGATTTTGATTTTTTGAGTGAACAAAAAATACAAAATCTTCTAAGATATTATGGTATAAGACACTAATAAAAATAATACATGTGTCAATTTAATTAACTTTAATAATAAACGTTGTTAACTTCAATTAAATTAACATTTGTAACTTTTTTAAAAATAAAAAATAAAAATTATAATCACATTATAAAGACAAAAAAATAATATTAACTTAACAAACATTAATAACATTAGTTATTAGGATGAATTAATCTGACACATCTTTTACTTTTATTAGTATATTAAAGGATGTCTTATAGAATGTATGAGAAGATACCTTAGAAAAAGAAAAAAGAAAAAAAAAATTAAGATTTGAAGGCAAATATAAGACTTAAGTAATGGTCTCAAATTACTTATCAAAAAAAAAGTAATGGTCTCAAATTACATTCATTCTTAAATTTTACAATTAATTATATTTATTTAATTTAATTCTTTCGATCAATTCTTTTTTTAAAAAAAAAAAAAAAAATTATTTAGTCATTTTAATTATATATTTATCAAATAATTATATAATTATAAAAATTTATTATATTAAAAATAATTTTCAAAATTAATCACATGATTAAACATAAATAAAATATCTAAATTATTTAAAAATAATTATTAAAAAACAAAATCTAATAATTATTAAAAATAAAAAAATCTAATACAATAAAAATAGAGTAATTTGTGGATTTAGTCCCAAACAAATTTATTTTTTGCAACTTTAGTCCTAATAGTTTTTTTTTAACTTTTAAGGTCCCAAACTATTTTACGATTGGACAATAAAATCCTTTTTGACGGATTCTGTTAGAAAATTTGCAGATTTGGTCCTCAATCTTTTGATCATTGGTGAATTTGGTCCCTAATATTTATGACTTTGGTGTGGTTGGTCTCTTTTCTTTATTTTTTATTTAGTAGGTCCCCAATGTATAATAAGTTGGTGTATTTGGTT
>JAXGGT010029812.1:5000-14093 GCA_035583425.1 Marsdenia floribunda
AAATAAATATGGATGATGGATATCCTAGTATAATTTTTGGTAGTATATAATTATTTAATTGCTCTAGAAGAGCAATTATAATATTATCTAAAGAAACAAAATTAACAATAAACAATTATTTATTTTCAACGAAATCTCAAAGAAAAATGTTAAATTTTAAAGACATTCGTTTTAACATATACTATGCGAAGGCTATAAATAAGGGAAATGAAGAATATCTATACATTACAACCGTTGTTTCGAGGAAGAAAATTAGAAAAAAATACATGCATTTTCTTCTGGCTTGTACTATACAAGAATTAATGCAATTGAAACACTTCAACAATAAACAAAAATTTATTGATTCAACAAATTTTTATAATTTGATAGGGCATATGTATCAATTATGATGCAAAAAAATTACTAAAAATTCACATGGACACTCATTTAAAAATTTGAAAATTTTTTAATCGAAAGAATTTTCATGTGCTACTTGTTCTAAAGGTAAATTAATTATTAAATCATCACCAGTTAAAGTTGGAATTGAATCTCTAATATTTTGTTTCTAAAGATTTAAGGTGATATACGTTGACCAATTCACCCTTCATCTAGACTATCTTGATATTTTATGGTTGTAATAGACGCATCTAGTTGAAGGTCTCATGTATGTTTATCATCAATTTACAACCTGAAGTTTGCAAGATTGTTTTCTAAAAAATAAGCCCACAAATAAATTTTTTTAGATTATAAAATTTAATCAATACGTTTGGATAATGCTAGTGAATATTCATCTCAGACTTTTAATGACTATTGTAAATCGATTGACATTAGTGTTCAACATCTTGTAGCTCATGTTCATAGACAAAATGGTTTATTTGAATTGTTTATTAAGCGGCTTCAATTGATAACTAAACCTTAGCTTATGAGAACAAAACTTCCTATTACTACTTGGGATCATGCAATTTTGCATGCAACAGTACTTGTTTGCATAAGACCAACAAACTATCATAAATTTTCCCAATTACAATTAGTTTATGGTTAGGAGCTAAACATTTCTCATCTTAAAACTTTCAAATTTGTGATACATATCCTTATAGCTCCACCACAAGGTTCACAACGAACATACATGATCTTCAAAGAAATTTGAGAATATATATTGGGTTGAATCTCCTACGATAGGAGATATTTCTATGGTTCAATTTTTAAATTATTATTTTGATAAATTAGTATTTTTAATAATAGGAGAAGAAAAGAAATGTAGGTTGGTAAAAAAAATATTACATTGAATTCTTTGCAATAGCTTGATCACCATAAAAAGCAATGTGAACTTTAAGTATAGAAAATCATTGCCAGATGCATTTACTGAACTGGAGAGAGTGACTAAGTAACATATACTAGTAGCAAATGTTCTTGTACGGATTAATGTCCTAGTAGGACAAGTCGTCAATGAATAGCAAATGATTCTATGGCTCACCATAAGCATGGTAGACCAATTGGTTCTAAAGATAAAAAGTTTTGGAAAAGAAAGGAGCAAATATTCAAAATTAACCGACTGAAAAAAAAAATTGATACTCTTGAAAAATCAAGAGACATAACAACCAAAATATCTCCACAAGAAGTTCAGGTACCTAAAAATATTGAAATTGAAAAGTAGAGAATCATGAGATCTCAATAAGTTATATCTCTACGGAAAAACAATTGAAACGAAAATAAATATTTGTCAATAATATTTTTATATATAATGTATAACTAGCTATTATGAATAATAATGGTGATCATGAGCCTATGTTCATCGATGAATATCAACATAGATAAAATATACTAAATACAAAGATGCAATTATGCAAAAATCTATAAGAAAAAATTAAGTTATGATATATGAAATAGAAATTGTTACACAAGCACTACAAAAATGCCAGGCAAAAACGGCGGCCAGGGGGCCTCCATTTCTGGCTCTCTAATCGTTGCTTTTGCCTAATATGATGGTTCCATGATGGTCTTTTGGCCTTCATTTAAAATCGCGTTGTTTTTTATAAACGACTGCTACAAAACTATCATTTTTGATCAAATACAACGCTAGGAAATGATGGTTTTCCCAAACGTCGTAAAAAATTAAATTTTTTTAAAAAATTTTAAAAAAATGGGCAAATACGATGACTGTGAGGCCACCGTTTCTAGTGGTTAGAAACAACGACTCCTAGCCACCGTATTTGGTCCCCCAAGCCGTCGTGTTTGATTTTTACTTTTTTATTTTTTATTTTTTTGTAATTGAATTTTTTTTCTTAAAAACATAAATAAAATGAGTAGAAACGACCGCTAAGAGTCGCCGTTTATGATTTTATTATTATGATTTTTATTTTTTAATAAAAAAAAATTAAAATTTTAATTAAAATTTAATTAGAAAATTAAATTTAACTACAGGTTAAAAACAAAAGCAATTAACCATCATTTTCATTCTAAATATTTTTTATTTTATGTTAATTAAATTAAAAATAAAATTAATATTAGTAAATTAAATAATAATTAATGATAAAAATTAATTAATACCAAATTTAAACCATAAATAATGAATAAAAACTTTTATAATCTTAAAAAATCAAAAATTAAAATTAATAATCACATAATAAGATTAAAATGTATTCTCTCATTAAAAAAATAGAAAAAAAAAAAAACAATAAGATCATATATATATATATATATCTATATATGTACATATACACTATACCTGTATATATCAATATATATATCAACATAACTATATATCTACATATCTAAATATATATATATATATATATAATGATCCCAATAGCCAATCTAGATCAGCCTCTTTTTTGTCTCTGAGTCAGGGAATGTAAATTGTCATCTCTGCTCCAGGAGAAACAATATTGAATTTTGGATCAAAAACATCAATTCCATGGAATACGTGGTACAGGCCTGGCAGGGTGAAAGCTGTATGACTCTCGTACTGATGAACTGTGTTTTTCCTATAAATAAATAGCAGTACAAACTCAATTGCTGAATCTTTTACATCAAGTCAACTAAACAGCTACAAGTAATGACATTGAACGTGAATGAAATTTACTAAGAAGGAAAAGAAATGGAAAATTGACCAGTTCAGTCTTCTTAACTATTTTTGTTAATTAACTTAAGTCCACAATCTTTTTTTTTTTAACCTGTTAAGTCCTACATCTTTTTACAAACAACTTGTTAAGTCCTACATCTTTTTTTTTAACCTATTAAGTACTACATTTTTTTACGAGCAAGGCAAAATCGTCATCACACTATTTCCCTCATAAACCAAAAAAAAAAAAAAAACAATTTCACTAGAAGAATTCCGTCGTGGTTTGGTGTCTTCCCAGAACTCCGTCATTTGTACATTAGAGGGAACTATTTTACTGGAGTTCTCCCACTTTCTCTCTTTAACTTGTGAAAGCTGATGGTAACATATATTTTCTCTCTCTATATATATATAAATATGTATATATGTATTAATGATTAGGGTTCGATTGTCATGAAACAGTGAATGCAGCTCCATTTGATGCTAGTCAAATTATCTCAATCCAGGCATGCAATTTTATAATTCCTTATTTCTTTGTTGGTACCATTGTCATTTTTTATGTTGACTGTAAATCAAAATATACAGCTTATGTATAGCTAGTCTGAGTATGATGGTAAACTCAATCCAACTTTCAAAGAAGGTCCCTTTCAGCTTCTAGTGTCCAGCATAAAGGCATACGTAAAGGATCCAATATCTCCAAGCTATATTTTGTATTATTTATGCTTGCTAATTTACGTTTGCAAATCCTATTCCTTGTGATTCTTTGAACAATTAAGTTTTATTTTTGCAGAACTTAATTGTGACTTTTGTTAATTGTTCATTAGATTTGTGCATGTAAGCTCTGCTGGGGTTACTAGGCCTGAAAGACATGGACTCGATTTGAGCAAACAACCTTCTGTTGTGCCTTTGAACAAAGAATTGGGATTTATTCTCACATTCAAGGTGTAGGTGACATACCATTTCATTGTTTCCAAAATCCATTACGGAGATCCCTTTAGCTTAATTCACCAAGCTTGCATGAGACAATTTGGATATTCTACTGATTTCATTAGCAGGACCTTGAGAAACTTCTGAGTAATGAAGTAAAGGAAAAAAGTTATTTTTTCTAAAGTTGTGGATCCTATGTTAGTATATTATGGCAACAAAGCATTTGATGAAGACAAAATTTCCTTTGTTGCTTAAAACATTGGTCAACAAGGGATTAAAACATTTTAAGAGCTTGGGGATCTTGTATTCAACATAAAAACTACAAGATAATGAGATGGATATTTAATTAAATTTACATAAATTCAATAGTTGCTGGTCCTCTGCCCATATTGTTACTCAACTCAAGTTTATGTCAAGTTATGAGGATGCAAATCTATTACACTTTGTTTAAATTGTATTTTAAGATTTCTTTTCAGAAAATTGGCCGGCTTAGTCTTCTAACTATTTTCGTTAATTAACTTAAGTCCACAATCTATTTTTTTAGCCAGTTAAATCCTACATCTTTTTATGAGCAACCTGTTAATTACTTCCTTCTGGCCAAAAATTTGAATTTTTTTGCCAAAATTAATCATGTGTCGGGCACGTGATGTTTTTTTTGCAGGTAAAAACATTGCCACACTATTTCCCTCATAAAAAAAAAATGTTTCATCAGAGGAGTTCCGTCGTGGTTCGGTGTCTTCCCGGAACTCCATCATTTGTACTTTAGAGGGAACTATTTTACTGGAGTTCTCCCACTTTCTCTCTTTAACTTGTGAAAGCTGAAAATGGTAACATGTATTTTCTCTCTCTCTCTCTCTATATAAATATGTATGTATGTATTGATGATTAGGGTTCGATTGTCATGAAATAGTGGAGGAGTGTGATTTGGATCAAAGGAAAGTCCACTTCCTTTGGCCATATATCAAGAAAGGAAATAGACTGAGAGGGTGAAGGAGAAGAAGTGTGAGAACTGAGAAGTCTTTGATTCAAGGCAAGGGACTCGGCAATAAAAATGGGAGGTTGATGAGACTAGAGAACTAATACCCAAATATACATATACATATACATACATACATATTTATATAGAGAGAGAAAATATTTGTTACAATTTAACAAGCTGGAAGATGAATGCATAATTTCTAGCTTTGACAAGTTAAAGAGAGAAAGTTGGAGAAAACCAGTAAAATAGTTCCCTCTAAGGTACAAATGACGGAGTTCTGGGAAGACATCGAGCCACGACGGAACTCCTCTGATGAAACAATTTTGTTTTATGAGGGAAATAGTGTGGCAATGTTTTTACCTGCAAAAAAAACATCACGTGCCAGACACACGATTAATTTTGGCCAAAAAATTCAAATTTTTGGCCAGAAGGAAGTAATTAACAGGCTGCTCGTAAAAAGATGTAGGACTTAACAGGTTAAAAAAAGATGTAGGACTTAATAAGTCGCTCGTAAAAAGATGTAGGACTTAACTGGCTACAAAATAGATTGTGGACTTAAGTTAATTAACGAAAATAGTTAGAAGACTAAACCGGCCAATTTTCCGAAAAGAAATCTTAAAATACAATTTAAACAAAGTGTAATAGATTTGCATCCTCATAACTTGACATAAACTTGAGTTGAGCAACAATATGGGCAGAGGACTAGCAACTATTGAATTTATGTAAATTTAATTAAATATCCATCTCATTATCTTGTAGTTGTTATGTTGAATACAAGATCCCCAAGCTCTTAAAATGTTTTAATCCCTTGTTGACCAATGTTCTAAGCAACAAAGGAAATTTTGTCTTCATCAAATGCTCTGTTGCCATAATATACTAACATAGGATCCACAACTTTAGAAAAAATAACTTTTTTCCTTTACTTCATTACTCAGAAGTTTCTCAAGGTCCTGCTAATGAAATCAGGAGAATATCCAAATTGTCTCATGCAAGCTTGGTGAATTAAGCTAAAGGGATATCCGTAATGGATTTTGGAAATAATGAAATGGTATGTCACCTACACCTTGAATGTGATAATAAATCCCAATTCCTTGTTCAAGCGCACAACAGAAGGCTGTTTGCTCAAATCGAGTCCAGGTCTTTTAGGCCTAGCAACCCCAACAGAGCTTACATGCACAACTTACTAATGTATCTTTTTACCTGATAACTATAGATTTATACATTTTGGACCCTCTATGCTTAATATTTAATACATCTCTCTACCATTCCTAGGACTTTTATTTTTTATATGGATCATTATGCTTTAATGGCATGATATTAAATTGTTGGATTTTTTATTATATTTTTCTTCTATTTTAGGCCCAAGTCCAAATGACCTGCTGGACCTCATGTTATAGTTTTATGAAGCCTAATATGCAAGAAAGGCGACCTAAATTGAAGGGGCCCGTGAAGTCCAAGAAAGAAAAGAGAGAAAACCTTAAGAAGATAAGGGATTGGCGGATTAAAAAAAAAAAGGAAAAAAATCAGATTAGACAGAGGTGTTCGAAAATCAGAGAGAAGAGAGGCGAGACTTCAAAAATTATAGAGAGATTTTTGGGGAATCATGGAGGCATTACGAGATTTTGTAATGGCAGCATAAACACCTTGTAATTGGTCTAGGGGAGATGCTTCCAGGATAATTCAGAGTTCCAGAACATTATTTATTTTGGGTTGTATTCTGATTTTCAGATTTGATTGCGTTCGTTTATGAAATTGAATGATTATTCAGTGGGTTAAATTTTTGAGATTAAACTTAGTTTTGTTGGTGATTGTTAATTGAACTTTCATGATTATCCCTATCTAATTACTTTTAAATATGGATTTTTTATGGATTCGTGAATTACCTTGATGTTCATGGGTCTTAGATTAAGCATGAGTTGATGGATTAGACGATTGTCTAAGAAACCTATTAATGCTTAATCGAATTCTAACAAGTTGTTAGTAGGTGATTAGATCTGATTTGGGATTCCAAATTAGAATTCAACCAATGGATTAGAATTTCAATTCGAGAATATTAGGTGGAACGAGGAAGAATTAACTTGGAGCATCAAGCTTGGACTGATTACGTTTTCTCATTATTGATTTGCATTCTATTTCATCTTGTTTATTTGTTTTTTTTTTTTAAAAATTTTCGTTAAACATAAAAACCCCCTTTTAAACTTTAATTGAGATTAGTGATTTCTTAAATTTGCTTTAACAATTGGGGCTTCCTTGGGAAATAACTTGGTGAACACTATACTGCGTTCCAGTTTAATTTAATCTTGGTTGGTTTAACGACAATCGCAAAATTTTATCGTTTACCATTAGCCACCCCTTGTCACAAAACCAAATTGAAAGATAACCTGGACGTAAACAGATAACACACAAAACATAGCAAATAAACAATCTTAAGATGAGTTGCATATGAAAATCAAAATACAGCCTAACAAATGATACAAATATAGCCTAAGAAGAAGTTAAAAGATAAAGCCACTTAAAAGTAGACTACAAATAAGATATATGAGCCTAATCCCAAAATGCTTCAAGGAGGACAATAGAGCACACATAATAGCAATTGTCACTCCTCCTACATTGACCTATTTTTACATACACTACAACATGAGCTGTAGAATAGCACTTCTCGGGGTCATATCAAATTTGTTAGAAAATAAAACAACAAAACCTTAAAAACCAGAGAAGGGAGAACTAATATATGGACTTTTATTTCATCCTACTTAAAAATGGCTTAGAAAAAGCTGAGATGAACATGCAAGGTTTCATGTTATAAAGTAGACTTGATTAATAAAGGCTTAGCTTTGGGTTGAAGATCTTTCATAAGTATTAAAAAAGAACCTATGACCTGATCCTTTTCATAAAAACACATCCATGTCATTCCAACACGATCATAAAATGTAAATCTATTACTATATATAATGTATCATGTGAATCAAACAAGCAACTCACTTTATCTCCATGATTTTTCCACTAAAGCATCTATTGACAGGTGCAATTTAGTATTCTAGCATGTCCAAGGCATAAACTTCCTAGTTCTGAACCAAGACAATATATAATATGACAAATCAGTCCTTCATAATTTCTGGGAAGAGATCTCTTTGTGGCTGTCAACATGCAACATAACCACACCTTAGTGAAAGTGAGAAGACTTACTAGTTACATTAAGAACCTAATAAAAGAAAAAAAAAAAAAAAAACATAGATAAAATAGTTGTAATCTCAGTCTTCATATTATTTTCCTATTGTTTTTTGTCTCAGACTAGTTTTCCTCTATCAGAGGCATTTCTGATTTATGTGTTTATACTATGAATATTCTAAACATGATTCAACTAGACAAGACTCTTAAGAGCTTAGGTGAAAGATCAGTATAACTCTCTCAAGCTTTGGAGCTTTCAAGAATATCCATCCTCTATACAGAGAGGATCAACAATACTCCATTATGAAATCATGCAAATAACCATAAACTTTCCATGGAGAATAAATACAACATTACTGAGAGGGAGAATTAATAGGGTTAAACTAATGAGCTTCAAGTCAAGCTTTTCACACCATCTCTAGTAAATGAGTCCTAATCCCTCCAAGACACAAGAAGCTTAACTAGGAATAAGGAATATATACCCATTCTGTGTGAAAAAGAAAAAAGCACAATTAACTAGGGTCCTGAAAAATCGCCATGAGTCCACAAAGAAAATTGTCCAAAGATATCTTGAGATCCTCCCAAAGCACATACACATATACACATACACGTACATACAATAATGAAAAGTAGCTAAGCTATAGAATACACATCAATCATTAAAAAAATATATATACACACACTAAATGTCCTCCATTGATTAAGATCAAGAAAACATACGCGTAAAAAGGGAACACAAGAACCATGCGACTATGTTGTTCATGAGATAGCACAAGTAAACAAGAGGAAATCGAACTCCAAATCAGCATAAAAATTTGCAATCTTTACAACAAATTAAGCAATAAGAGGAAAAAAACAGTGCAAGAGAACAAGGATCAATAATAACCTGTTGTTCTCAAACACATAGTGAATATCAACAACACTAAATCAAGCTCAATTCTTGATTCTTGAAGCAAAGTAAACCTGAATGCAGAAACAAACC
>JAXGGT010029823.1:0-14090 GCA_035583425.1 Marsdenia floribunda
CAAATAATTCTGGGGTGAAAAAATGAACAAAGCAAATGAAAAGTTTATGTTAGTCAAAATCAAAACTAGAATCCGGAAAAGGCTGCAGAATTTCTTTTAAAAGATATGAGGGAAAAGCCTAAGCCATTTACAATTCAGTAGGAAAGATTTTTCTCAATCTATACACTAGAATCATAGATATATATATATATATCCAAAGAAGCAAAAATCAAAAACTAATCATTTATACATTTACAAAACTGAAAGAGGAAAAAAAAAAAAAAAAAACAAATGACTGAAAGTCCATGCCTTCTTTTTCCAGCCAGGAGGTGCTGGAAGTTCAGCTGCAGCAACTTCATCCTCGTTCGCGATTATCTCAGGTGGATTATCGATCTCCATCTCTGCTCAGTTCTTCTTCTCCTCTGCTTTGTTCTTTCTTCAGTATTTGCTAGAATTTTGGTAGTGTCAAAAAAAAAAAAAAAAAAATTCGAAAGCTTAAAGAATTAAATTCCCGCTCTCCTTACTCCTATCTCTCTCTGATCTAAACTTTCGAATGAGACAAATTTTTTATTGCGCGAATTTATTAAATCCCGTCGGAAGTAACGGCGACTCTTTTGGACGTCACGGGAATCTAAAGCTGTATTTGAATATTCCTTCTCAAATCCGGTTCATTGAAAATCATGATTTTCTGCACCGGGATCCGATCGATTGGACCGTCAACGGATCCCAAAACTAATTCAATTTAAGGGAAAAAAAAAAATTAAAAAAAAATTAAAATATTAAAATATAATTTCTCACATTTTTTTTTAAGTGCCTTAACTCTTTTTTTTTTTTTCTTTTTGAAAATTTTGAAGAATATTTGTCAAATTCATAATCTCTCAAATTATAAAGTGAAATTATGTTTACTTGACTTTAGAATGCCTTGACTGTATTTCTTAAAATATTTAATTATAAAATTTAAAGCTATATTTGGATTTTAACTCAACTTAAATTGCGTGAGAGATTTTTGTTTCTCAATAACCCTACATATTTCGACTATCATTTTTTTAAATTAGAGTTTGTCCTTCAAGTGTAGGGATTAAGTGTGCCACCCTATTTATAATCTCTTACAATACTAATTATTACACCCTATGAAACCTATATAATTAATTATCACTTTTTTCAACATAACATTCATTTTTTAAAAAAAAAGTTACAAACAAAAAAGGATGGAACCAGAATTTCGCCCCTCTTCCTTCTTTCAGCCAAATCAGCTTTCAATCCTTCAACGAAGAAACTCGATCAATTAACCCTGAGTACTAAAATGATAAAGGAGACCTCTACCTCCAATTCAAATGATTCCTTGACCTATACCTCTGAAATACAAATTGATCCCACTCCAAATCACCCTCCCTCGTACAGCTCAGCACTAACTTCTTACAATACTTCCCACCTTTCGTCCAATATAGACATATGCTCCTCTTTCAATTTGGAACCTGAAATATCACCTCCTACAGACACTTCAGATTTCATCCCTATTACTTCAGAATATAAAGCTAGATTATATCAAAATTGCTCTCAGTTAGTCATCGTCAAGGTCTTTGGTCGCACTGTTGGTTATAAATATTTATCCTCTAAACTCCAAGATATTTGGAGTATGACTGAGCCTCTACACATTACTGATCTTGGAAAAGACTTTTTCTTAAGAAAGTTTTTCAAGCAAGAGAGCTTCCAAAGAGCAATCCAAGATGGTCCATGGTTTATTGGTAAGCATTTTCTAATTGTTCGCACTTGGGAGCCAAAATTCTTAGCTTCAAAGGCTGTCTTTCATTAGTTTGCTTTCATTGTGGATGTATTGGCCATAAAAATACCCATTGTCCATCCCTTCTAAATTCTATAAACAATTCCCCCCAAGCTACTCCCCCTTCCAATCCCATTCCCCTCGCCCATTCCCTCAACAATTCTATTCCACTACACCCCCCCTCAAACTCTAGACCTTCTAGGCCCAGCCCATGGATGCTGGTTCATGAGAAAGAAAAAAAACCAATAATAAATCCCCAACCCAACAAATCAATTCCAAATGAAATCATCCATATAATTCTAATCCAACTCAATACCCACACACATCATCTCAGTAGCAAATTTGGAAGGTCAAGCACAACTTTTCTTCTTCCCTTGCAAGCAATTCCTTTTCTGTCCTGAAAAATTGTGAACTGAGTAATCCCTCCCTCTGACAATAATGTTGGCGCTTCAGCCACCTCAGCCACCAAAATCACTTTAAATTCCATATCAGCAGCCCTCTCTACTCCTACATTTAATGCACTCCAAGACAACCTGCGTAATTCACTACAATTGATTAATACTAATAATACTAAAATAAGTAATTTAACAGATAATACAACGATTATTAATAATTCTTCTTCTCAATTATAGACTAAGCATAATATAACTCATGCAGATTATATAGACTCAGGTTCCAATGCAATAATTACCTTAGCAGTCAATCCACATAAATCTAACCAGCCTTCCACTACAAGTAAAGAATTTGACTGCTATTGCTGACTATAGTAGTTTAGAGTCTTCTAGTTCCCCACCCCTTAACTGCCCGAACCATACTAATTCTAACATACTTCAGATTATTTCCCCTTCTAATCTCATTTCCAAAAATGTCGAGGCAATCCACCCCCCAAAACAGGATGTCCAGGGACTCTCATTCTATACCAATTCTGAATCCCCCTCCCTCATCAGAACAATGTCCAACTATCCATCATAACTCCTCCCATCAACAATCCTCCAACTTAATGGCTAGAATAAGGTCTTCAAGGTTACTCTCTAACACTCATATAGAGTTTTAACTTTCCCACTAAGTTCACTCAACTAATCATGACATGTATTAGTACAGCCTCTTATTCCATCCTTATTAATGGTCATCCCATAAAACCCTTTCTACCCTCTAGAGGTATTGGACAAGGAGACCCTTTGTCTCCTTATTTGTTTATCTTATCTATGGAATTCCTTTCTCTTTCAATCAACAAAGCAGTCCTTGACAAGTCTTGGGAACCCATCAAAATAAACTTTAAGGCACTTAAAATCTCACATCTTCTCTTTACTGATGATATGATCCTCTATAGTAAAGCCTCTCCTACATCTACAAATACCATCCTAAACATTTTAAAGGCTATTTTTGAACTGGAATTATTTTCCAAAATTTCACTCAAACTCAAAAAAATAATGAATTGTACTTATTTTGGCACCACCGGACATACTACTATTCATATCTGTCCAAGTGGCAAAAAATGAATAAAATATTTAATATATACATACAAATATATAACTTAAATAAAATATATCATTATACTATTAAAATATATTATTTTTACCCCTACTTATTAGATAACTTCTTAACTTGTCCCCACTTACTCCTCATTTTTCGCAATTCACTCAACTCTTTTTGAAAAAAAATGAGCTTTCTCCAAAAAAAATTTCAATTCAAAAATATCCTGAATCACTTTTGTTTCCTTTCGGAATAAAAAATAAATTTTCATAAATCTAAGATTCTATTTTCCCCAAACACTCCATATAATATTAAGCAATCATTATCCTCTATTTTTAATATACCAGAAAGTTCCTCCCTTGGCACATATCTAGGATTTCCTCTACATACTAAGCCTAACTTTCAAACTTTTCAAAACATTCTTGGGAAAATTCAAAACGAATTAAACGCATGGACAAATAAATACTTAACACCAACAGGTAGAGTCAACTTAATTCAAAGCACCCTCTCCACAATTCCACTTCATTGCATGCAAATCCTCAAACTTCCAACCAAATTTCTTCAGAATCTTGATAAAATAAACAAAAAATTTCTTTGGAAGGATGCAAATTATATAAATAAGACACCTTTAGTCAGGTCCTTGGTTTGTCAAAGTAAAAATAACGGAGGTTTGAACATTCTCAAACATTTAACAGGAACTTAGCTCTTCTTACTAGTCTTGCTTGGAGAAGTTTTGTTTCTCAGCTCAATTCCCCTTGGGCTCAATTCGTAAAAGCTACTAATAAAAATTCAACCTTAGGCTGGAGATACTACCAGCAATTCTGAAAACTTATAATTGGTAATAGCAACTCCACTAATCTTTGGCTGACAAATGGCTTCCTTTAGGACCTCTCAGATCTTTTCTTCATGAACCACTGAACTTTGACATATTAACTTCATCAGGATGGGATCTTAATAAAATACAATTCCCCCTCCCTAATTACATTAAAAACATTATTCATCATCTACCTTTTTCTTTTCAAAAATTAGAAGATTATAGAGTTTGGGAACTAACTTCAAATTGCCTGTTCTATGTTAAATCTACATATAAAGCCCTCTCACATACTACACCCACTGCTCTTCATACCTGTTCTACATTTAATTGGATATGGAAAATCCATATACTAAAGAAAATTCAGTACTTCCTTTGGCTCTACTCTAATGACCGACTCCCTCACTCTTCTCTATTAAAAAGGAAAAATATTTTAGAATCTTCTTCATGCCAAATTTGCTGCACAGCAAATGAAAATACCCTTCATATTTTAAGAGATTGTTAGTTTACTTCTAAATTCTGGATGGACTGCTTAACATTTCTACCAACATATTTTGTTGTTTCTTTCTGGTCTGAAAACAATATATTCAACTGGATTAAACTCAACTCCCATGCTCAACAAGATTTTAATCTCTTAGCTCCATAGGCCACTTTTTTGTCTTTTGCTTGTTGGAACCTCTGGTTATTTAGAAATTCAACTATCTTCCCTCATCAGAATTTTCCCCAACCAACTCCTCAATCTATTTTGTCCAAATCCGTTGAGTTCTTCATTTCCACGGACCCTCCTAGACCTAATTAAATAGAAATAACACATCTTATCCCCTGGTAGCCACCAGACCCTCCCTTTTATAAGCTAAATTCTGATGGTTCTGCTAACCCACTATCTAAAATTGGGGGAATAGGGGGCATTATCAGGGACTATCATGGAAATTGGGTAATTGGGTACACACATAAACTCCCCTACGCTACAAATATGCTATCAAAAATACTTGCCTTAAAACAGGGACTGATCTTAGCGTGTGATCTTCAACTCTCTTGCTTAGAAATTAATAATGATTCAGAAGCACATTTGCACTTGCTTGACACTAATGATAATGCTCATTATTGTCATCTTATCAAAGACCATAGATCTTTGATGCTCCGGATATAGAATTGCAGAATTAGCCACTGCTGCAGAGAAGCTAACAAAGCCGCAGATTGGTTAGCAAAAGAAGAAGCAGCTTTATAATCTTTTGATCTTTTGGTGTATCAACGACCCCCTACCCCTCTTTCGCCTATTTTGACTTTTGATATGTTGGGCTCTAGAACTACAAGAACTATTTCCTTAGCCCAACCTAATTGTACCCTTCTTCCTAATATTAATCTTAGACTCTTTTCTAAGCAAGAAAAAAAAAAAAAAAATTACAAACAATATTTATTTTGAGTGAAATTGTGTTTGAAAAAAGTATTTTTTTTAAAAAAAAAAAATAATGGTAATCTAAACACATTCTTAAAGTTTTAATGTTCAATTTTTTTTTTAAAAAAAGGAAAATTAATTTTAATTTATCACTAAAACTTAAATAATATATATATATATATTTCTTTTATTTAGATTTTTTTTTTATAACATGTCTCTTTTTTTTTTTTTTTGGAATATTTATAGTTATTCTAATTCAAATTTTTAACATTTTTATTGCTTAACGAATTTAACTGCATTATAGCCATAATTTTTTGTATTTAAAAATAGATGTCAGAAAGTTTCAAAATATCAAATTTCAAAAAAAAAAAAGAGTTAGAAAATGAATTAGTTGTTATTTTTTGGGGGAAAAAAAATTGTTATAAAACTATGGTAAAAACGGTATAGAAAATAAAGTAAGAACTCAAGAACAAATGTAACAAAATAACACTTGTATATTTCTTGTATTACTTCATGTGAATAACTCTCTTATTTACAGGGATCAAATCTATACATACATTTATATGTACACATACATAAATTTTTGAGTTTTTTCCCAAAATGGCAATATTTTTTAAAAAGACTCCTTGTTTGGCCCTGTTTTTTAAACTATATGCCAAAATGGCCTTCACTCATTCTCAAAATGAGTCCTATTGGAACCCATCTTTAGAACTCATTTTGAGAATGAGTTATAGTGGGTCTCATTATAACTCATGTTGGATATGCATCCTAAAATAAGGACTCATATTAAGAATGAGTCTTAGTGGGTCCCTGTATAACTCATTTTAGCTTCTTAAAATGAGTTCTTAAGCAATTTCAAATTCTAAAAAACATATGTTACATTTTTCCTATGAAATATGAAATTTTGCATTGAGAAACAATTAAAACTCTATAAAAGTCAAAGAATTAAAACTATAACAAAATAAGTAAGTCAATAAGAAAAAAGTAAAAGTAATATATTGAATTCCAAATTTAAAATACATCACGTGTCTTGGAACATCGGTATTGAATTAAAACTATGTCAAGAATTATTGGTTCAAGAAGAACTGCTATTGCCACAAGTTCTTCTATTATGTCCCGACATATGACAGTTACCGTATTTTGGAGGTGAATTAGGATCTCTTGCATCTATTGAACATCGATACCTCCTAGATCGTAGATGACCTAGACCATCATACTTCATGTTAGGTTTATAGAAATAGAACTTCATTCTACAGTTCTTCATTCGCTGAAGAGTGTCATTCAATCAATTTCCTACATTAGTGAGTGAGATTGTTTATTCTACTAGTAGTAACTCATACTCAACCACCATGGGGGCATCAACTAATTAATACAAGATCATATGAAGCAACTAAAGATGAAGCAACACATATAAATCCAACTCATGTCGTAGTAAATCTTGTAGAATCTCAACCATCTATAGTATATGGCCTTGCAGTTATGCATTGTTTAGGGGCAACTTCAATGATTGATAGGAAACCTGACAGTGAAGGACCAAATGTTGATGAACATGATTCGAAGGATGAAGAGAATGAAAACAATGTCAATCAACAATGTGATAATGTACATGTAGGTGAACATGGTATATATTCTACTTCATCGTATCAATCATATGAATGTTACAGTGATATGGGATCTGGTGAACTTGTGGATGATAACAACATAGGGAAAATATTAATATACAAAGATGGTCAAAGAATGATAGTGAGTTGAGATTGGGAATGAGATTCAATGATAAATCTCAAGTTACTTATACTCTAAGAATGTAGAACATCCAACAAGGTCGTGAATTTATAGTTGTTAAAAGGAAGAGTACCATTTGGACAGTTGAATGTAGGAATAAGACAAGACAAAATATATGTAATTGGTATATTAGAGTCATTTGGAGACAATCACACAATTAGTGGCAGATTTCAGTTTTAAGACCTTATCACACGTGCTATGCGAGTTGTGAACAACAACCACAAAAATTTGACACATATATATTGCAAGGAGCATCACACATCTCTTGTACCAATTGATGCCCCATGGTGGTTGAGTATGAGTTACTATTAGTTGAAGAAACAATCTCACTCACTGATGTATGAAACTGATTGAATGGCACTCTTCAACGAATAAAGAATTATTGAATGAAGTTCTATTTGCACTTCATTTCTATAAACCTAACATGAAGGGTGATGGTCCAGGTCTTCTACTATCTAGGAGGTATCAATGTTCAGTGGATGTAAGACATTCTAATTCACCTCCAAGATGTGGTAACTGTCATATATTAGGATATAATAGAAGACTTGTGGCAAGAACAACTCTTCTCGAACCAATAATTCTTGACATAGTTTTAATTCAATACCCTTGTACTAAGACATGCGATGTATTTTAAATTTGGAATTCAATATAATATTGTTTTCTTATTGACTTATTTTGTTATAGTTTTAATTCTTCGACTTTTATATATTTTTAATTGTTTTTCAAAGCAAAATTTTATATTTCATATGAAAAATATAACATATGTTTTTTAGAAACTGAAATTGCTTAAAAATTCATTTTAAAAATGAGTCTTTAGTCTAGGACACATGTCCAAAATGAGTTATACTAGGACCCACTAAGACCCATTCTTAATATGAGTCCTTATTTTAGGATGCATATCCAACATGAGTTACAGTGGAACCCATATAACTTATTTTCAAAATGAGTTCTAAAGATGAGTCCCAATAGGACTCATTTTGAGAATGAGTCAAAGCCATTTTGACATATAGTTTCAAAAATATGACCAAACATGGAGTCTTTTTTAAAAAGAAGGTCATTTTAGGGAAAATATCTAAATTCTCACTTCTCTATACATAAATGTCCAGTATCTTCTATATGAATAGGGGGTTACATAGGGTTTAATTACATGGAGTTGCGGAAGTTTAATTACAAGAATATCAATGGACATACAAAATATTAAGGGATTTATAAAACTCCCCCTTGGATGTCAATTGTACAGGAATATTATTAAAACCTTAATAGAGAAAAACATAGAGGGAAAAAACTAGTGAAGGAACAACAGTACATTTTTCCTTATACACTATCCGATTATCACATGAGATCTTTGTAATGATGCATTCCAATATTGCAGACTAGTCTTTCAAATATTGAAACTAATAATGTCCTTTTTGAATAAATCTACCAAATCGTTACTTATAGGAATCTATTGAACATCAATATTATCATTCTTTTGAAGATCAAAAGTAAAGAAGAATTTTGGTGAAATATGCTTTGTGCGATCTTGTTTGATATATCCTTCTTGCAATTTAGTTATGCATGCAACATTATTTGCATAAATTATTGTAGGAGATTCTTGTCGTGACCCGTACCCGCGATCCCGTACTGCGACTGTGGGCTTGGCGGTACCCACAGTCAACTACTTGGCACCGTCCTCGCTGTACCAAAAGGGATATCCCGAGTTGACAATGAGTAACTAAGGTCATGCTTACACTTCATGACATATCCACATATACTTTCAATGTGGGATAGGGGTATCACAATTCCTTGTAGAAAGATAAACCACATGTCTCTCAAATGTGTTGAGACATTGATATTAACCAAATATATTGATGACTTGCTTCATGAATTACTATAATTTCTACATGATTCGAAGAAGTAGCATAAAGTGTCTATTTGGTTGAACGTCATGAAACAGAGGTGCCTCCACATATAAAAATATAGCATGTTTGTGATCTAGCCTATTGTGGATCGAAAAAGTAAATGCTGGCATATAGTAATCTCATGTCAATTGTAATTCAAAGATATCAAAAGAGTTGGACATGAGCTAAAATATTGCTAATAAATTAACAGCAAAAACTATATCAGGTCTAATACTATTAGTAAAATACATTAATGCACCTATTGTACTAAGATATGGTACTTCAGAATCAAGAAGTTCTTCATTATCCTTACAAAGGTTGAAAAATGTCTTTTTTCACATCACGTGATAGCACAACTAATGGGGTACTCAATGGATGCGCTTTCTCCATATAAAATCTTTTGAGGACTCTTTTCGTATAAGTTGATTGATATACAAAAATTTTAATTTCTTCTTTCAAGTGCTCGATCTGCAGGTCAAGATAATTTTTTTTTTTTTTCCTGAGATCTTTCATTTCAAACTCTTTCTTTAAAGAATCTACCGCTTTTGAAATCTCTTCAAGAGTTCCAATAATATTTAAATTATCAACGTATGCAACAAATATCACAAATCCTGAATTTTCTTTCTTAATGAAAACACGCAGACAAATTTAGTTTTTCTGATAATCTTCTTTCAACAAGTACTTACTGGAACGATTATACCACGTTCGCCCAAATTATTTAAACAATATAAAAATCTTTGTAATTTTATCAAATATAATTATCGAGAATTTTATTTGTATACTTCTGGCATTTTAAATTCTTAAAGGATTTTTTATAGATATCATTATCCAATTAGCCACATAAATATGTTGTAATTACATTCATAAGATGCATATTAAAATTTTTGTTAGATGCCAGATTAATAAGTTATCAAAATGTAATTGCATCCATCATATATCAATATGTGACCTCGTAGTTAATTTCAAGCTTTTACAGAAAATCTTGTGCAACAAATCCTATTTTATATCTCACAATTTCATTTTTTCTTACTAATGATGGGTGCCGAATCCACCTAATTAATTCCTACAAAAATCACTATAACTGTATATAGTGGTTAGTAAGGTCGATCTCACAAAGATTGGATAATTTAACTAATTTCTACTTTAGTCAATTAAGTTAAGTTTGATTTAAGAGGAAGGATTCTCAATCACAAACAGATAAACTTATCGATAAAAACATTCAACCAAGGTATGATATCAGTTATGATTTCGTAACGATCATCAATTAGATAAAAATAATTACTCTGTGATAAATTAGTTATAGTCAATCAAGTTCTGATAGCCAATCTTTCCTCAAATAATATATCAATTATGAGATAATCAATAATTATTATCTAACCAAATTAGTGAATAGACGTAGATAGCAATAATCCTCCAGTCAAGTAATTTGGCAACAATAGGAATTAGAAAGACCAAATTCAAGGTTAATCAATAAGGGAGACTACGGGGATACAACACATGTACTTATCAACACCTGATCATAAAAGTCTATAATAAGAACGGGAAGCAAAGTTAGAAATCGTTAATTGTCACTTACTCAAACAATAAGGTAAATTGGTACAAATAGTCCCTTATCTTTTTTCGATTGGTGTTTATAGTCCTAAATCTTTAATTTTATCTTTTAATGTCTTTTATATTTTTTTGAATGGTGCATATGGTCCTTCTGTTTAAATTTTTAACAGTCAACTCTTTTTATTTTCTTAATTTTTAATAAATAGCAATGACAAAATAATCTTTTTAACTACACTTTTCTCCTTTTCTTTTTATCCCAAGGATAAAATGGACATTTTCTCCCTCTATTACCAAAAAAAAAAAAAAAAAAAGCTTAAAAAAGAGGAATTTCTATTGTGTGAAGCTCAAAAGAAAGTCAGAGAACAAAATTTAGAGAACACAGTGAACTTCCAATTTGAATCCACAATATTTGAGACTTTCTGCAGAAATTGAGTAGAGGGGAAGAAGAAGTTTACCATAGGTAAGTTCTGTTCTTATTTAATTTTGAAAGATTCAATCTTTCATATTGCATGCCAATGATTCAATCTTTGAATTTTGCTTCTGAGCTTCATGAAATAAAATTCATCCTTTTTAGTCTTTTTGTTTTTGTTTTTGTTTTTTTTGTTTTTTTTTTTTTTGTGGAATAGGGGGTGACAATGTCCATTTTGTCCTCGAAATATTTAAAAGAGAGAGAGAGAGAGAGAGAAGTGTAGTTAAAAAGATTATTTTGCTCTTGAAATTTATTAAAAATAAAAAGAGTTAAGTGACAATTGACCGTTAAAAATTTAACAAAAGGACGATATGCACCAATCAAAAAAACATAAAGGACATTAAAAGATAAAATTAAAGATTTAAGACTATAAGCACTAACAGAAAAAAGATAAGAAACTATTTGCACCAATTTGCCAAACAATAACTAAAAATTACCTTGTCCTTATTATTTAACCACTTGTTCTAGATAGTGAACGATAATTGACTCTAAAATCTAGATGGTAGAATAATTAAAGAAAGAATCAATAAGTTCTACTGATTTTATCAATAAATTTAACACAGAATTATAGGAACATAAAACATATTTAACCTCACATAAATTATGGTAATCAAACCTCAACCATCCTTGGCTGAATATATGAGTTTAGTAATTCATGTCTTTAAATTAAAGCTCAAATCTATCTTGTGGCGAAAGAGATGACTAATTATGATGTTTTACAGGGCTTATTTATAATACAAAATCTTAAGAATTCTAATAGGACTAGGAGTGTAATCCTAGTAAGATTATAACTTCGTGTTCTTGAAATTTTGGATTCTTAATTTGATAGGGTTCTTTATTGTAGATAATCTTGAAATTCTTATCCATATTAAATTTGGGTCTTTTTTCATGCAAATCATTTAAAAACACCAAAAAGACGATTTTATCCTAGAAAAACATAAAACAAGAGATAAAGTATAAAAATAGAAAATAAAGATATATAAAATTAGGGAAAATTGATATAAAACATATGATTTTTTTAACACTCATGAATTAGTTTTCGCATATATACTCATTTGTACCCTAAGAATATGACATCTTTATGTGTCTAAATTATGAGTCTAAAATATTCATGTCTTCAAGTAATTTTAATTTTGTTTGAATTGCATCTCTATTTAGTAAATCTCATCTATGTCGATACTCATCGACGAACATAGGCTCATGATCACCATTATTGTTCACATAGCTAGCTTTACATTATATATAAAAATATTGTCGACAAATATTTATTTTCAATTCGATAGTTTCCCTATAAAGACATAACTTGTTGGAATCTCATAATTATATATATTTTTAGTATTTTTAAGTACGTACTTGAACTTCTTCTGGAGTTATTTTATTTTTTTATGTCTCTTGACTCTTTAAGAGTATCAAAATTTTTTCCAATGGACTAATTATGAATATTTGCTTTGTTTCTTTTGCGAACATTTTTATTTTTAGAACCAATTACTCTACTGTGCTTCTGGCATGTCATATATCCATTTGTGATTTCATTGATAGATTGTCCTAATGGGACATCAATCTATGCTGGAACATTTACAACTAGTATACGTGACTTTGCCAGTCCTTTTAGGTCAGTAAATGCATATAGCAGTTGATTCTATATACTTCACAATAAAATATTTTTGAATTTAAAATTCACATTACTTTGTATGGTGATCAACATATTGCAAAGTATTTAAGGTAATATTTTTACCTAACTACATTTCTTTTTCTCCCCTTAATATTGGGCAACATAATTTGAAAAATCAAGCCATAGAAATATCTCCAATCATAGGAGATTCAAACTTAATATATATTTTCAACTTTCTTTGAGGTCATCTTTTTGCATTGTGGTGGAACTATAAAGACATATACCACACATTTAAAAATTTTTAGGATGAAAAATATTTGGCTCATGACCATAAGCCAATTGTAATTGGAAGAATTTATAATAGTTTATGAGTTTGATGCGCACAAGTGCTACTGCATGCAAAATTGCATGGTCCAAGAGTAAAATGAAATTTTGTTCTCATAAGCTAAGTTTTAATTATAAATTAAAGTAGCTCAATAAACAGTTCAACTAATTCATTTTATGAGTGAACATAAGCTGCAGGATGTTCAACACTAATGTTAATTGATTTACAGTCTTTAGAAGCCTAAGATGAACAACATTATTCAAACGTATTGATTAAATTGTATAATCTAAAAATTCTATTCCAAATCTTATTATTTGATAAATAAATCTCGCGAACTTCAGGTTTCAAGTTAACAATAAACATACAGGAGACTATCTGCGATAGATACATCTATTAGATCTATAAAATACCGAAATGGTCTACATAAAGGGTGGTCCACATATATGAACTAAATTCTTTAGGCAAATTGGCACATTTAGTCCCCAAACTATAGGCAATTGGTGGTTAAGGTCCCCAATCTATTTTTTTGGTGAAATAGATTCCCAATCTATTCAAATTGTGTGATTAAGGTCCTTCCATCCAAATTTTAAGTTAACTCACTGTTCACCCGTTAAAAAAAAAAAAAAAAACCACCAAGGGCATTTTGGTCTTTTCACATCCTTAATTTAAAAAAAAAAAAAAGAGAAAAACGGGTTGTATAATAGGAAACCCGTTTCCTATTTCATTATAATATATATATATATATATATATATATATTAAGATTTTTTAATACTGAAATTAAATGAATCAATATATTATAATTATAGAATTTTAATGATTAATAAGTTAATATTTTTAATAAAATAAGAATTTAATAGAATAAAATTTAATGATAATAATCTTAAAAGTAAAATACATTTCGAGCTTGGTATTGCAATTAAATGATGGTAATAGGAAACGGTAAGAATCTTCGTGGCTGTGCACCTCACAAAGCAAGAGCCTTACGTTCCCCTTTCCATAGGCATCCAAAATTGCCGTTGCATGTTCATGTG
>JAXGGT010029851.1:0-14086 GCA_035583425.1 Marsdenia floribunda
AACATCAACCCTAGGCTGATTATGTTCTCTCATTATTATTTCCATTTGAATTCATTTAGTTTCGTTGCTTTGGAAATTATTTATTAAACACAAAAACCCCCATTTTCTCACTTTAATAATACTTAATGGGTTCTTAATTTTGATTTGACGATTAGGGCTTCCTTGGGAGATGACCTGGTGAGCACTATATTGCTGCTAGTTTTTTTAAAATTAATCTTGGCCGGTTTGACGACAACCGCGAATTTATTAAAAAACAAGCATGACACAGATTTAGCACAGAAAATCAAGAATGACATATTTACTAATAATGTATCATGTTATGAAATTGAAATTGGTCGAACATAAAATAATTAGTTCTTTATTATTATTATTATTTTAACTTTTTTCATATAGTTTTTCATCTCATTGATGACTTTTTTTTTTGTTTTTTACTTTTGTCCTTTTTGCAAGCATGTGATATAATACTTCAATATTATTGTCGTTTGTTGAAGATTGCATATTGTCTGGTAGTGCCACAAAATAACATAGTACACAAACCTAAAATGCATTAACAATCATAAATATTTGTAGAAAATAGATTCTTTTTTAAAATAAAAATAAAAATGTAATGCCCAAATTTTATCCGATTGAAACATAATATCTAGTTGAAACGAAATAAAGATGGATATTCAACTTTGAACCTCATTAATTTGTTCAAATTTGATGAATTTGAACTACTAATATCAAAACCAAGATAATTTATAGTATCACATTGGATGCCAAAATCTACATGGCTAATGAAATCACATGCTTAGTGAATCTTCAAATACGGAAGACTTCAAACCTTCTCTTTTTATGGATGCATTAAAGTGTATAGAAAATTTATGAGGTAGTTAGCCTGAATCTAAATCCATTCATTGGGGATTATGAACTTCAATAGGAAACCAATTGAATTCCTTTTTAGGCAATAGTGTGAATGATAACCTAGGTAGATAGGTTCAACTTTTTTCTATTAGAGTTTTAGGGACAATATTATTTTTTTGTGCCCAAACACTATCTAAATACATAAATTTACACACCTAGTAAACATAAAACTTGAACCTATATTACCATCTCATCAAATTACATTTAGATATTATAACAAGTCATTACAAAACATCTTTGCTCGTAAAGTACTATTTATACTTATTTCTATTTTATTTGGTATTATTGGTGGAAAAAACTCAATAACAAATATTTATGTTACGATCTGTATCCTACAAACTCGTGACACAATCATAACTTAACTGTGATACCCTATCCCATATCATAAATATGTACGGATGTAACATGAATTATAAGCATAGACCTAAGTACTCATTATCAACTCGGAATATCCCATTTGGTATAGTGAGGCGGGTATCAAATAGTTAATAGTGAGTGCCACTAGGCCCATAGTCACGTCAAGAGCCCGATCATGATAGTTGGTATCAAAGCGAGTAACCAACCCGAATTATGGGAGTTAAGTATATCATGAAATATAAGCATGAGCCTAGATACTATAGTCATGTCGTGGACTTGTGGGGCTGGTTCGTGATACTAACAATACTCATAATCAACTATTTGACAATTATTTTGTTCTCTATATGACAAAAAGATATACTAAGTTGATGATATGTACATAGATAGACTTATCTTATATTCCATAATCTTTACATATTTATATGTAAGATTGAGGCATTTACGTCTCCAACAATTAAGAAAGTAAAGCTCTTCTTTTGGTAAGTATATAATGATGAGTTTTGGTTAAACCTATTTGGCTAGCCCACTAACAAAATAAAACCTAAAAGAACAAAATGGAAAAGAAATAATAGAAGGACTAGTGTGTGTGTCGTGGTTTTTGTCTCTTTCAGAAAAAGAAAAAGGGCAGTGAGGGAGAATTTTCAAGCTTTTATTGGGAGGCCGTTTGGAGTCCATTTTTGGTGAAACCTACAGGTGCAACGAGATCCCCTTGTCAACCTCTATTCACCTACTGGTTTATTTTCTATTACTCTTTTATATTTAGTAATATCCTTCCAAAACTACTTTGTGTTATTGTTTTTGTTTGAGAGATGATTATGATGGTGTACTTCTAGTATTATCTAGGGAAGACTATTATTCCTATTATCATTGATAATGGAGATTCTATGGACTAGGTCCCATGGTTTTTTCCCATCTTAGATTTTTCCACGTTAAAAATTCTTGGTGTCCTGTGCTATTTATTTTAAGCCCTTATTGTATGTATTTATATTATTTGGTGTTTATTGTTTGGTTGCTAGTTTTATTTTGAATTTGAGAAAAGGTGAATCTTGGAAAACTCTGATTTGGTTGAAATTGTTATTTGTGGTATTTTATGCCAACAAAGTGGTATCAGAGCTTAGTTCAGTTTAGTCTTGAACTGATTAAAATGGATGACTCATACAATGAGTGTATGATATAATTGAATGAAACCAATTACTCTTTGTGGAAGCCTAGAACAGAAGATTATTTATATTGTAAATATTTGTATGAACATGTTCTACGAGATAAGGCTAAACCATCTTATAAGAAGGATGAGAAATGGGATAATATGCATAGGAAAACTGTTTGCAACATTAGAAACCGAATTGGTCAGAGTATATTCCAATACTTTGCTAGAAACTAAAGCTGATGTTATGTGGAAGAAGCTTGAAAATATGTTTGAAAGAAAACTGTTACAAATGAGTCTACATGTTTGAGAAATATTACATGACTGAGATATAAGGATGGTGCAAATATGACTGAGAATCTTGCCACCTTTTAAGGTTTGATAAATCAAGCGCGCACATTGAAATTTAAGTTGAAAGATGAAGTGCAGGCTTTACTATTGTTCAATTTGCTACCAGATAGTTGGGAGACAATGGTAATTTCAATTAGCAATTTAGTTCCTAATGGTGTATTGACAACGGTTATAACAAAAGCTACTTTGATGAATGAAGAACTCTAGAGGAAAGAACAAGGGATTGGTAATGAATCTCATGCTATAGTGATGCAAAAAAGAGAAGGTAGAGGCAAAAGTAAAAGAAAAGGACCTCATAATAGACATGATAGATCAAGGGTAGATTTGAGTCATAGAAAAGTAGTGCATTCTTTCATTGTAAAAAGAAAGGACACTACATAAAGCAATGTAGACATTTGAAAAAGGAACTTGCTGAGAAAAAGGGCAAAGATAAGGCAAAGGAGAATGAGGAAGAAGATACTGCAATAGTTGTGACAACCTATGATGACATGCTAGTATTCTATGATGATGATCAAGTAAATGTTGTCTGCCAAGATTTTGATTAGGCCATTGATTCTAGTGTATCTTACCATGTTACTCCTTGAACATTTTTTCTCAACCTACACTACAAGAGACTATAATTTTGTTAGGATGAACTAAGATTCTTGCAAAGTTGTTGGCATAAGAGATAATTGTGGAGACAAATACCGGGTGTAACCTAATCTTGAGAAACGTGTAGACATGTTCCTAATATGCATCTTAATCTTGTCACTACAGGACAACTTGATGATAAGGGATATTACAATACTCAAGGTGGAGACAAATGTACAATTAGTAAGGGGAATCTTGTTGTTGTTAGAGGAAAGAAAATGAGTACCTTGTACTTGATGAAGGCAAACTTAGATAAGGGAGAAGTAAATGTGATGCATAATTCCTCCATAGATCTTTGACGTAGAAGACTCTGACAAATGAGCGAAAAAGGGAGTCAAACACTTGCTTGTAAGCAGCTACTACCTAAGGTGGAAGGTAAGGCACTTAAACTTTGTGTTGCATTTATGAAAAACAACATAGAGTTGCATTTAAACATGTTTCTCCGTCTAGAAAACCAAATGTTTTAGATTTGGTGCACACTAATATTTGTTATATGGGAGAAAGATCTCTTGGTGGTGTTACTTATTTGTAACTTTTATTGATGATATTTTTAGGAAAGTTTGGTGTTTTGCTTGGAAATCTAAAGAACAGGTTCTAGATTATTCAAAGATTTTCATAGCAAAGTTGAAAGAGAGAAAGGTAGACAATTGAAGTGTGTAGGGGCAAATAATGGTGGTGAATAAGGTCGACCATTTGAAATCTACTGCAAATCTCATAGTATCAATTAGAGAAGATAGTACAAAGACTCCACAAGAGAATAGTATGGCTAAGAGAATGAATAGATAGATCTATCACCTTGCGGGGTTAGATGTATACTACCTAATGCTTGGTTGCCTAAAATCGTTTTAGGCTAAAGTAATGAGAACTGCAATTGATTTGATTAACCTTTCTCCATCAATTTCTTTTGATGGTGATATTCTAGAAAGAGTATGGATGAGGAAGGATGTGTCTTTTAAGCACTTGGGAGTGTTTTGGCTACAAAACTTTTTATTCATATTCTTAGAGATGAGAGATTAAAATTTGATGTGAAATCAAAGGAGTGTATTTTTTTAGGTTATGTGTAATATCCGAGACTTATTACGAGATATTAGATAAGATATATAAACGTGGGACTTGTTCTAAAATATTAAAAACTATTAAGGACTATTCTTTAATTAATGATTTTAATTCTTTAATATACATATTAATCTTCTAACTCTAACCCTAGAGCTGCCTTTTCTCTTTGAACTAGGGTTAGAGCAGAGCCACCATACAAGGAGATACCATATAATGTCGAGGTAGAAGATCCCAAATTCGCTAGTCCCAAATGGTTTTTTCACCAACAATGTTAGTTTATATTTATCTAAGAATTAATTTTCTTTGTTTAATTCAGTTTAAGAATATAATAATAAGTGTAAAAATATAATTTAGGAATCATTTTGAATTAAGATTATAAGATAACTATTTAATTAATTATGTTATTCTAATTCTTGTTCAATCAAAATTTAGTTTTAGGAATTTGAATTACGTACTGTTAATTTTATTAGGATTAAATAAATTTGTTAATTTTATGTAAGTTAAATGTATGTACATATATAGTTTGGATAACAATAAATTGGAACGAAAAAGATGTTGGAAACATAATATATGTATATATATAGGTAATACTGATAACAAACAAAAAAAAAAAAAAAAAAAGAAGAAGAAGATTCATGCGGCGGCATTAACTTAAGCTCTTGCCTACCTTGAGGTTGTGGGTTCGAGCCTCGAGTCCGTTGGTCAGCGACAGCAAGGAGATGTAAGACCGTGGTCCCGGCATATGTGGCAATTAACGTGGGAGACGTTACTACTTCTTTAGGGTGAGTAAGGACTTAAGTAGATTCTGGGCCATACCATTGATAGCTAGCTTTCAATGGTCTATGGTGGACCCTGCTGGATCTGATGATGACGTCTTTGGTGGACCTCTACCGCACCATGACTCTGAAGGATACAACAGCGAAGCAGAAGATCACCTGTCACCCTAATGCTTTTACTTTTCCAGCTGTCTTGTATTGGTTTAAAGTTACTGGCCCCTGGCACAGCTGTCGCCATGATTCTCTTTAATGCTTTTTAGTAGTGCTTATCCGTGTCTGTCTATACTATTATGTAAGTTTGAAGTCCGAATTTCGAGTCCGCCTTCGGTTATAAAAGGCTCCTTAACCTTCCTCCTTCTCCAGGAGGCAGGAACGTTTGTAATTATCCTTTTAGAATGCTATCAGTTTGAGTTTGCATATTCTTGGTTTGCATTATCATTTAGTTGCTTTTCATTTAGTTATCAGTTTAGTTATCAGTTGTATTAGTTTAGTTATCAGTTTATCAGTTGTATCAGTTTAGTTATCAGTTTATCATTTAGTTGCTTTTCATTTAGTTATCAGTTTAGTTATCAGTTGTATCAGTTTAGCTATCAGTTTATCAGTTGTATAAGTTTAGTTATCAGTTTGGTATCAAAGCCATGGTAGCTTAAGTCTGAGACTTGAAGGTTCTGGCATGCATTCATGATCAGTTCACAGTTCTTGTGTATGTATTCATAGATTATAGATCTGATCAGTAGTCCCTGTTCATTGTCTTGTTTTAGTATGCTCTGGAGGAGATTGCCACTCTGTGGATCCTTCACCTCCATCAGAAAACCAAGACGTGTTGAACACATGAATACAGATCTTACCTCACTAGATCAGATTCACACGGGCATTGAAGAGAGCATTGTCGACCTAGGAGTCGGCTTTGTAAGCTCTGCCATGTAGGTGCATTAGTCTGTATCATAGTGCTATCATTTCATCAGTGTTCTGCATGAATCGTGTTAGTTCCTTCATCTCTCCATCTCTCATATCATGACTTCTTCTACTAGCCAAATGTCTTTTGATTCCTCATCTTCTTTATCTAGATCAGTTTCTTCTTTATATAGGTCCACTTCTTCCCGTATTTCAAATGTATACGAAATTGATTATCTATCCGAAGACAGTAAATATCCTCTGTCCCGTTATCCCATTGTGAATCCATATCAAATCTACCAAAAAACCAAAAATCCTTTCAGTCATCGACTTCGGCAGGTGTTTGGTACTACAACCAGATCATTACAGTCCAAAGACTTTGTTCAGGCTTCTCAGTATACTACCCATTCCTTAATAGCCACAAGTGAAGAGCAATATGTCACCCTTCAGATTCCTCCTGAATTTCCATAAAAATGGATCCGTGAAGGCTATTGCCATATCCATTTTGGAGCAATTAGATTGGCCCTTACCCTTCATGCCAAAAAGGGTCTTTTTATGATTTCCCGAATCGCTTTGCTTGATTCTCGTTTTCCCCAGTATCAATATGCTGTTATTGGTACTGTCTAGACTACTTTAAATGCTGGCACTATTTTTGTTACACTATTTCCCAACTTTACCATGTGCTTAGCAGACCTTTCTTTGCATAACACTTTCAAGGTCCAAATTCAAATTACGGGTCCAGAAATCCAAAATACCCTCATGGCTACTTTACACCACCAAATGACCTACCGGGTCCAGAACCATGCTCTAGATCTTCCATTACCACCTCATTTACAAAATGGCGAAACTGTTTTCCTTTCTTTGGATTCTCCGAACACACCTGGCTGCACTTTTGTTTCCCGACAATTATCTCGAGAACAACTAGAGCAGATTCTGCCATCTACCTGGATCACCAGTTATGAAAAAACTCGCCAATCCGAGGCTGCACCTCTTCAGGTTTCTGATCCAACATTTCATGCCAAACCTGATGGTTCTGTGGAAATCAGTTTTCCTGGTCGAACTTCTGCCTCTACAGTTTTTCCTACTGAGTTCAGCATGATGTCTTCCAATCAACAACCTACTGAACCCATTCCTGTTGTTGGTTTCCAACCTAATGGTCAACCAGTGCTTACTCCCTCATTTCCTGATGGTCATATCTGGTATGACGTCTGCTCATGTACTACTTGTCTTCCCCCTCTTTCTTGTAAGAATTCCTCTCCGAAAAGGCCTCGACCTTTATCCTCACAACAACAGCTTAAAGCCCGTTATGAAAAGGGTGACCCACAAGTTGGTCTCCTTGGTGAACCTAGCGGCAAATTCGACTATTATGTTCTTTATGGATCTTCTCCCACAAGACCTAAAGATCGAATCTCTTGGCCCTGGGATCCTTCTCCAGATTGTTTCACTCCAGATTCCCAACCTTGGCCTGTTGATACCTAATCTTCTCCTCCTTTTCTGGCTATGATGCATCCATCCTCTAGCACATATGACATTGACTTTCCTCCACTTGAGCCGTTTCAAAAAGACCAAGTTAAGCATGTCTGGAAGATCAATCCTCCTCCTGTCATTGATGATAAAGGCAATCAGAAGTCTATTTCCCCTGCTGAGGCTGCATTAAACTGGCAGGCTGAAAATGCTGCTGCCCAAAATAAGGCTATCCAACAGCTTCTTGCTGGACAAGCTACCCTTTAGCACAAGATTCAACAGCATCACACTGATGTAACCTCCCAACTTCAATTCTACACCCATACCATTACTGAACTCAAGGCAAAAATAGAAAACTTACACAAACAACTTTCCTACCTTGTTTAGTATACGACTGAATGGTCTCCCCAGATGGCTTCCATGATGAAAGAAAAAGAGTTTTTGCAAGTCCAACTTCGATCTCTTGAATATCAGTACCAATCCTTGAAACTCCAACCTGAGCCTCTTTTCCCTCCTCCACTCTCTGCCACTTACTTACCCCACCTACCATCCACACCACCCGCTTTGTTTACTCAACCTACTACTACTTTTTCCCCTGGCCTATCTCTTTGGAAAAAGCCTACTCCAAAACCTTCCCAGATTCCACCTCCTGTCCTTCCTTTAACCAGATCTCCTTCTGACCCTACTATTGGAGCCTCTTCTACATCTCAAATGATGTTTCTTGATCCTGAACCAAATCCCATTGCATCTTTCCTTAAAAATTTGGTTGCTTATCCTACCTTACTTGTTGTTCCGCCCTCTCCTCCGGCAGATGAACCTTTTGATGCTTTTGATGCTTTCAATCACCTCTTTATGATGCATCCCGAGCCCCAGGTAGAGGATCCAGATGATCCATTGGATGATGAGCCTAATCCCCAAACAGTCTACCGTGTTGCTGAGCATCCTTGTAAATTTACTCTGGATGATTTACCTCCATCCCAGTGGCGTGCTCACTTCCAGTCTTTATATGCATGGTTGACTACAGATATGCAACAATATCCTTTGGACCAAGTTCTCAAAAGGTTTGTTGCCCGCTTGGAAGGCAGATTGCGTGATTTTTATACCTCTCTTGGTGACTATAGACAATTACAGTTCCTCCAAGTTCAATCTCCTGAGGAAGTGATTGAGATCCTTCGTCGGCATTTTCTGGGTGAAAGTGTCCATGAAATCACTGTAGCCCGCACATAATATCTAAAAATGCAATGCTGCTCTATCAAGCTCAAGGATTTGGAAAGACATTATGACCGCATGTGTAAAAGGTTTTATATCATTAATCAAATTGATGATATTAATCTTAAGCATGCCTTCATTAATTCTGTTCCGGAAGAACTTGCAGGTGAGACCATGCTTCAGATCAGGCAATCCAACCTCAGTTGGGCACATATCACTCTTGGACAGATTTGGCAACTCATGCAGCAAGCTTTGGAAAAATTGTGTAACCAAACTCGGTTTTTCCAGCATTATCAGTCCAATGTTAAAAAACTCAGTCAGGCTTGTTCTGAATCTCATTTGAAGATCAAGTGCAAATCCAACACCAACTGTCTATGTGCACCCTCCAATTCCAAAAGTCCTCATAAATCTAAGTTCCGAAAGCACAGGCATCGGGCTTACCACAAACCTAAGATCCCTTCCCGCAAATGGAAGTACTTAAAGAAAAGACACAGTGGTACTCCCAAAGGCAAGGGTGATCGGTGTTTCTTATGCAACCAAAAGGGTCATTTCGCCAAAAATTGTCCCAACAAAAAGAAACAGCAACAATTTATGATCCAACTCCAACCTTATCTTCAAGATGTCGATTCTTCTTCTGATATTGAATCTCTCTTTGATCTTGATGATGACCCTACGGATGCCCTAATGGTCATCGCTCACACTGATGCTGAGCCTCCTTCTGATCATGAATCTTCATCTTCATCTGATTCCTCTTCCAACGAATTCATGATGTTTCATGTTTCCCCTTCTAACCTCATGCCATTCCCACCTTACTCGTTAGTTTGTGCAAAGGTCCTTTTACCCCATCACACCTTAGCTATTCCAGTAGTTGCTCTTGTTGATACAGGAGCTGCATCCTCTGTCATGAATCCTGCTCTCCTTCCTCCCTCTTATTGGAAACCCCATCAACGTCTCTTCAAAGGTGCCAATGGTGCAGACTTTGTGATCGATAAGATCAGTAAACCTATCTATATCCAGCTTTTTCCCAATTTGACTGTGACACACAGAGTCTTAGGTTCTTCTCTCTCAAAAAAAGACCTCATCATCGGATTTGATCTCCTTAACCAAATCCCTCAGTTGTCCTTTTCCCCTATTGGATTAGTATATAGAGGTCAGACACTCCCTTGGATCTTCCGGACCAACCAGTACCAGATCTGTTCTTTTACAGCTCCTGATCCATACACCTCTATTCGTTCTAAACTCATTACCATTTCCTGTGTCACATCCCACACAGAGTTCCTCCAAAAAAGCTCCCAGCCGTTGTGGAAAAATCCTGATTTTTACATCTCCCTACCACTGTCCCAACATAAGGAAAGCATTCCCCAGAAGGCTAGCCATAGGGGCATGTCTCCTGCCCATTATGAATTGGCTACCTCTGAACTTGAACAACTCCTGTCCGAAAACCTCATAGAACCCACAAATTCCCCATGGGCCTCTGAAGCTTTTATGTTAATAAACGAGCAGAACAAGTCTGTGGAAAAATGCGTCTGGTCATTAACTACCAAACACTCAACAAGTTTCTGGCTGATGACAAATTTCCACTCTCTCGGAAAAATAACATCTTTCAATACTTACCCAATGCCAAAGTCTTTTCAAAATTTGACCTCAAAGCAGGTTTCAGACAACTTGGTGTTGCGCCTGAAGAACGTTATAAAACTGCTTTTTGCATTCCCAATCATCACTACCAATGGACTGTCATGCCCTTTGGTTTGAAAGTCGCCCCTTCTCTGTTTCAGAAGGCTATGTCTAAAATCTTCTCTCCTCTGCTCCCTAATATTCTCATTTATATTGATGATGTTCTGTTATTTTCTCCTGATCATGAGTCCCATTTGCATTTGATTCAACAGTTTCATTCCATAGTCCAGTCTCATGGCATCATGCTCTCGGAGAAAAAAATGATTTTAGGAGCATCTGAAATAGATTTTCTAGGCATGACACTTCACAATGGCAGTTACGTTCCTCAACCTCACATTGCCCAACATTTGCGAGAATTTCCAGATGAAATCCTTTCCCACACACAACTCGAACAGTTTCTTGGTATTGTCAATTATATCTCTGGTTTTATCAAACATGTTTCTCTTTGCAGGTCTCTCTTATCTGCCCGTCTCAAGAAACAGGCTCCTGCTTGGACGCCTCGACACACTCAGGCTGTCAAGCATCTGAAGAAAATCTCTCAGTCCTTACCCCCCCTCAAGATTCCTTCCACTGGTACCCGAATCTTGCAAACAGACGCCTCAGATGAACATTGGGGTGCTGTCCTCATCGAAGACCTTAATGGTGAACACAGAGTCTGTGGTTATCAAAGTGGACAGTTCAAAGATTCTGAAAAACACTACCACTCTACTCTAAAGGAGATTCTCGCTGTCAAACGTGGAATAGAAAAATTTGAGTTCTTCTTGATTGGTCACACCTTCAACATTGAGATGGATATGATCTCATTTCCCCGTATGCTTCAATTCAAGAACAAGATGATCCCTGATGCTCAACTCCTCCGGTGGAAAAATTGATTTGCTCGGTATACATTCAAAGTTCAGCATATCCCTGGCAAGAAGAATGTTCTTGCTGATTTCCTCAGTCGACCTTCCCAACTTACTCAACCCCAGTTGATTCCATACCTTGCTCCTATCGAGATTTCTGATCTCCCACCAGAAGTCAGCGAAACCATTCTCGGTCTCACTTTGCCCCTTCGCAGTCATATCAACTATCGTACTTTTCACCGTATCCCCTTACACAGATATGGTCCTGCTGTTTTCCTTAGCATCACCAACAACCCTGACAGACCTTATCTCAGCATATTTCACATCTGCAATCCATGGATATTCCAAAAGAAGCTCTCTGCTACTTTTGGTATCTCCTCGAAGCTCATTCTATAGCTTTCAGCGTCAACACCTCCAAACTCCTTTCATACATCTGGACTTGTGACAATGCTCAAAACATGCCACCAGAAAGACTTGTATTTGTCAAATTTCTCTCCTGGTTTCATACTCCTACTGCATGGATCATGTTCCTCGGTCCAAGATCACAAAAGTATGTTGTTGTCTCTCTCCACCGACCAGTCACAAATTTGTCCATCCCTACTCGAAGCCCAAGATTGTGATATCTCTTTTGGTACAGCGAGGACGAGTGCCAAGTAGTTGACCGTGGGTACCGCCAGGCCCATAGTCGCGGGGCGGGCTCGCGGGCCCGGGTCATGACAGTTGGTATCAGAGCGGGTAGCCAGCCCGGATGAGGGAGCTAAGTGCTACACCATATGTGCGGTGGGAGCCACCTCTAGAATCCCGATGTCCACTGGTTGATCTTGGGCTTAGACCAATTATGTTGGGCCCTAGCGGGGACGCTGGGCCTTAAGGGGGGTGAATGTGATACCCCGTCCCACATTGGAAATATATGTGGATATGTCATGGAATATAAGCATGGGCCTAGGTAGTCATTGTCAACTCAGGATATCCCTTTTGGTACAACGAGGACGAGTGCCAAGTAGTTGACCGTGGGTACCGCCAGGCCCATAGTCGCGGCGAGGGCTCGCGGGCCCGGGTCGTGACAAAGAATGTACCATTTCCCATTGGAACAAGTCATTGCTTGGATAGCCCATAACATTGCTACCCCTAGTATGCAACGTGGACTTCTTGAACTGCAAGATTTTGTGCTTCGACAAATATGTCTCAAGAACAGCATTCCACTACATGAAATGGACACCCTGATTGAAGCTCAACGACTTTGGACAAATCCTCATCTGCTCCTTCCCTTCAACTCATCATTTTGGGCCACACATCCTTTTGAAGCAGAAGTTTTACTCTACCTTGAAGCCCATCGAAATTGCCACCGATATGGTCCAGATGGCCAAAGAACTTTGTTGTACTCGAAAGTAATGTGTTTGGATGAAGAAGATGATCCACCCGACCCGGCTGGATCATCTTCTTCATCCGAACACATCTTGGATGCATACATAACCTTATTTTATATATATATATATATATTTATGTATGTATTATAAACTGTGGCTATATATATAGATATTATTTATTTATACGGTAAGTATATATATGTTAGGACTAGCAACTTGTTCTTATACATATAGATACTATTAATGACATTGTTTATATATACATACATATAAATACATATATATATATATATATATATATATATGTATAGATGTGATCAAGCTTTATATATGTGTAGATATATATATATATATATATAGATGTTATTTATTTATCTAACTGTGATACCTAGACCCAAGCTAAGGGCAATTAAGAAATTTTAAGACTTATTTTTATTAAGACTTATTAATTATTAAGACTTATTGATGAATTAAGACTTATTAATTATTAAGGATTATGAATTACGTAATTATTAGTATCTATCAATAAGTTATTTGATCTGATAAAAAGTCTCACAGATATTAGGTCTTGAGATTTAATGGGTTATTTGATTTGATAAGGAGTCTTACTCATGTTAGGTTTTAATATTTTATAATTATTTTTTCTTTTAAGATAAATCCTATAGTTATCTATTTAAGAGACGAATTTGTGAGAAAAGAGTCATTAAAGAAAATTTGATTAAGGAGTGTTAATGAGGTTGGAATTCAGAGATTGAATAGTTTGGACATTGGACATTGATTCGAGATTATAGAGGTGGGTAAATAGATATTTGATTTCCTTTTGATTTCTTGACAATTTTTTTTTTTTTAAAAAAAAAACAAATTGTTCTCTTGAATTAAAAAAAAAAAAAAAAAAGAATTTCTTTTTTTTTTAAAAGAAGGCCGCCGCCTTCTCCTTTCTTTTATTATTATTATTATCATACGTATATATATATATAAAAGTTTTAAAGTTTTAAAATTGGAAAATTGGCCATTTTCGTCCCTTAACTATTTTGAATAATTAACATAGGTCCTAAATTTTTTTTTTTAACCTGTAACATCCCATATCTTTTTACGATCTATCACTTAAGTCCTTCCGGCAAAAATTAGTCATTTTCCGGCCAAAAATTGGCCATTTTCGTCCCTTAACTAGTTTGAATAATTAACATAGGTCCTAAATCTTTTTTTTAACTTGTAACATCCCATATCTTTTTACGATCTATCACTTCAGTCCTTCCGGCAAAAATTAGTCATTTTCCAGCCAAAAATTGAGCACGTGCCGGGCAGGTGCAATATTTTGAAGGGTAAATTCGTCAATTCACTATTCACGAAGCCCCAGGGAAAAAAAAAAAAACCAATAAAGGAAATCCCCCACGACATATCAAAAACGAAAGGGGAAAG
>JAXGGT010029871.1:0-14084 GCA_035583425.1 Marsdenia floribunda
TGAAAACCCCTCCTCACCACCCTCCATTACGTGAAGAAAAAGGAGATGTAAAAGATCAAATTCTATAAGGGGAAAAAAAAAAAAAAAAATGAAGAAAAAAATGAATCAGATGAAGCTGCAGGAGAATGGTAGTGAAAACATGCATGATATTGACTAAGCAAGCTAGCAAGCACACTGTAATATCTGTGTACAGGTTTGACGAGTAGATGTTTTCTCAACAAAAGAAATCAAGAAATCAGTGCAGGTTTTTAATATGCAGCATGTAAACCAGATGCGGGAGCAGATATTATAATGGATTTGTGTATGTTTTGTGAGGATTTAAAGACTGAGCATTGCTGCTAGAACCTTCAAATGGAAAAAAAAAAAGAAATGGACTCAGATAGTGCGGAAAACTCTGCTTCAATTCTTTATTATATACTAGTTCTGTGAGGATTTGGATTAAAAGTTAAAACAATCTAATGGGTTTGTGTATGTTTTATAGTAATAGGTTCATGTTTTTATTAGAATGACGACATTTTGATATGTATATGTAATTATAATAAATCATGAATGTATTTGTAAGAAATTACTGCAATTTTTTTGCTCAAGTTAGATTGATATAAATAGGTTGAATCTCTGTAATTCAAACTTGACCTGTGAACTGACAAATGGTTCATCATTTGAGGTGACCGATGGTTCATCACTTACCTCCACATTATTTTTCAGCATTTTTTGCTCATTTTCAGTGTCTTCTTCTGAGATAAAATCTGTTCAACAGTTCCAAAAACAGGTGTGGTTGTCTGATTTTTATCCTTCACTTGGCCATTGATTTTGCTACCACATTTGGTTCACATGCTGCACAGTGAGAACCTGCACTGATTTCTTTTGTTGAGATTACACCTACTCGTCAATCCTGTGCACACATATTACAGACTGCTTGCTTGTTTGCTCATAGTTAATATCATGCATGTTTTCACTACTGTTCTCCTTCAGTTTCATCTGATTCATCTTGAGTCACTGAGCATTGCTGCTAGAACCTTCATCAAACCTGTGCACACTTATTACAGACTGAATAGTCTCTTGCTTATTAACATTCTCTCTGATTCTCTGATCTTCTGCCATATGTTACCTTCAGCTTCCTACCTTTCTCATGCTCATACGTTGAGATCATATATGGAAATACTCATAACCGTGGGAGCCAATAATCCACTAACCATAAGGTAGGTACGTAAAACCTTCTTGTCTAGATCTTTGATGTCTCCTTTCAATTCTGAACACCTACCAATCACATGTCCTATTTTTCCGCACAAGAAACAAACAGTCAGGCAACCTTTCATATCTGATAAGTCCATGATTTGTCCAAAATCAGTAATTGAAACCCTGATAATCCCTTCTCAATGGTTTTGAAATATCAAACACAGCCCTTAGCCTGTATAGTCTTGCTCCATCCTTCAGTTTTTCTTTTGTATGAACAATCATGCACTAGTCAAAATTCTTAGCCAGCTGTTGTCCTACTTCCACCATTAGAATCTCTCTTGGTAAACCATGAATTTGGAACCAAAAAAATTACTTTATCAAAGTCCCGTACTGCTGCATTGATCTGTCTTTGGTTCCAGGTTGCAGTGAGATTAACATTGAATCATAGCACACCAATGGCCCCTATTTCAATGCTCGATCCATGTCCGCTTGACTGGCCAAACATTCTTATCAACCATTATGATTTCCAAATCCAGTAACACTCGAAATTTTAGCAAATACTGGTCTTGTTGGTTTCAAGGGATTATTCTTCTCAGTTAATCAACTTGTCAATGCATTTAAATTGACAATATGGAGCCCGTCTGCAATTGTTTCCTTGCTGAAACTTGTTTCCTGTTTTTCATCAATAGTCAAGCGAGTATCTTGTAGCTGGTGCTGAATAATCCGTTGTTCCTTCCATTTTTATGTCAAAGAAATTGCAAGAAACGCCACTGATTCAGAGCTGCCGGTGACAATTCCGGCAGTGTTTTCTTGGAGGTTCCAAGTGAAAACTGCTTCTAACTTCTAGTATAGTTTTTAAATTTATATAATGGCTGTTTTATTAACAATATTTATTTTAAATTTTAGTTATGTTTTTAAAGTAATTATTGAATTTTATATTTAATTTTGTGAATAATTTGTCTCTCAATTATAATTAAGTAATACATTATTATATGATTATAATCCAATAATGTTATCATTTCAGGTATGGAGATTAAATGATTAAATAGACCACAATTGTCAGATTATTATTTATCACTACTTGTTCAAGTTTGAATATATATATATATATAAATGGATTTGATTGTGTATTAATTTAATGAATCTTAAAAATTAATAGGTATTTATAATTTAAAAATAATAATAATAAAAATAAAAATAATAGATGTATTTAAAATATATATATATATATATAATTATAACCGTATTGGAAAAAAATATTTTAATTATTTTGTGGTATATTCACATCAACAAATTTCATTTCCATTCTTTTTCGAAAATTAAAAATTTTTTAATACCATGAAATAAAAACAAATAAATAAAATGGTTTCGCCAATGTTTTGTTTAAAACGTAAACACCCTTTAAAGGTTGACCAGCATTTCCGAGTGTTTGACTAAAATGGCCTCTTTCTTTTTTTTTTTTTTTTCTGTGTCGATACAGTGAATGAACTAAATTTTAAAATCGACAAATTGGCATAAATAATCTCTAAATTATGGTAATTTCGTGGCAATTATTCATGAATTAATTTTTTTGTGATATTGGTCCTTAAATTATGTTAAATTGTGTAGGATTGGTCCTTCTGTTAAAATTTTTTGTTATTTTACCTTTAATTTCAAAAAAAAACCAACATATATATATGTACGGTGAAAAGAATGAAAGAAATAACTATATGTATATATATTTGTATCAATAATATATTGTTCTTTTGTATAATATTATTGTAGAATGATTAAAATGCTCTTAGACAAATTTTTTTTTTTTTTTTTTAAATTAACGGTAAGATAACTAAATTTTTAACGAAAGGACTAATCCCACACATTTAACATAATTTAAGGACCAAATCACCAAAACATTAATTCACGGACCAATGTCACCAAATGACCATAGTTTGGGAATTATTTATGTCAATTTGTCGATTTTAAAATCTATATGAAAATGACTTTAATGCATATGGTATACGTGATATAGAAATTGTATCACACACTCCGAAAGAGATATAGGGAATTACATATAACGCAAATTAAATACAAGATATAGGCATCTCATACGCGATATAGGGCATTTATAACATGTCCACTATACGCGACATAAGGAGCTTAAAACGCTGAAGTCGCAGGAAACTTATATCGCATTCAGTAAACGTGATATAGGCTAAATAGCAATTATATTCTATATCCCTAATAATTTTTTAGAATATGATAAAATATTTAAAATATATTGATGTTTTGTTGTCTTTTATAACTGAAAACAAATTTATTTTGTTAGAATATTAATATTGATATATTTTGATTGTAAAAAAAAAAAAGTACAGGTAAGATGAGTTTTGAGTAAAATTTTTATACTCATTCAAATTAAAATTTAAGGTTATAGTTTTACATCTAAAATTACTATTTTAGGATTAAAAATAGATATTTATATTTAAAATATAAAATTGCACATAAATTTATTCAAAACACAAACTCTAAGATTATTGATAATACATAAACCCCCTAATTTCATTGAAAGTACATAAATTATAAATTCATAGAAAAAACATAAATAATTGTTGCATTTGTAAGTTCATTCATTGAAAACACATAAAAATAGTATAAAACTATTTAATTTGCATTTGTTCTTGAAATGTTAGGACATATATTTCTATTGTGTTCTAATATATGACAATTGTCATATCTTGGAGGTGAATCTAGGCCTCAAGCATCCATGGAACAACAATATCTAGTAGTTCGTAGTCGACCTGGTTGACCACATTTCATGTTTGGCTAATAATGTTGAAGACTAAATGAAGCTTCAGCCCATAATTCCTCACTTGCAACCGGATAAAGATTAATCACATAAGCCATCTTATAATATATTCAAAACAAATGTGGTTGAATCCAAACCTCTATGTCAACAAACTTCAAAAATATGGGAGCAAGGAATGCCAAAAACTAACCATTTATGATAAGTGCAAGATTGATCACTAAAGTTTACAGTGTAGACCTTGTTACCTCTTTCATCTCCTCTAACAGGAGACCTGACACTAAATATACCAGTTTGTACATTATATTGTACAATAGTAGGACTACGTGAGTTGGTCTCATTTTTAGCATATTTTCTCCAAATACTTGAAGGAAATGGATGTCTAGTGTGAGAAACTTCTTCTCAATGTTGACTAAAGTAATGAACAAGTTTATCATATGTAAACTCAAACAATGCCTTAAGTAGTAATGCACGACACTTTTTCAATACACTATTCAGTAATTCAAAGAGATTAGTCGTTATACAACCATACTTGTAGCCACCATCATATGCAAGTGTCCATTTATGAGGATCAATAGTTTTCAAATAGTTGCATGGATCGATATTCCTTCTCCTAATCTCTTCAATGATCTCATTGAACTTAGTCACTTTACATGTTGTCCCTCCTTTGTACATTAATTCTGTTAATTCTTTCTTTTTAAATTGAACTTTGAAATTTGCTCTAAAATGTCTCAAACAAAACCTGTGGACTGCATTAGGTGGTTGCCATTCAGCTTGTCAACTGATAGAGCTTGAAATATCTTTGTTCCTATTAGATATTAAGCAAATAGGCTTATCTTGCACTACATGACATCTTAACAGTCGTAAAAATGAAGTCCAACTAGCTATTGACTCCTCATCAACTAGAGCAAATGCAAGAGGAAACATATGATTGTTTGCATCCCATCCACTAGCTAAAGTATCGAAAAAAAAAAAACATTAAAGTAAAAATACAGCAGAAAAAATTCAGTTTCTTACGAGCCACATCTAGAAGAAAGTACTTAATTTTCATTACCGGTTGTGGATTAATCAATAAAGGGACAGGTTGTACTAGAACTTCTACTTGAACTTGCGATGGAAGGGATAAAGATGGCGTCGGCTCTTCCACAGGAATTCTGGCCAATCTTCTACTCCTTTGCATTAAACACGTTTAAGCTTTTTAAATAGAATTATAGAAAATAGAGCTTATATTGCAGAACCAATATCTTTGAATTCCACTCTTGAAAATAGATCTCCACCGTTCAAATTGAAGGAAAAAGTCTCTTCTATCCAAAATTCAGCATGATCAGAGATGAATTAGTTCTCCAATCTTCTAAACAAATCTGACAGCTAGACTAAAGATGCAATTTTTGTTATGGAACTAATATCCCAAATTCCAACCGTTGAAATTTGATCTTCACCGTTCAGATTGAATAAATGTGTCTCCTCTACCTATTGTAAAATTTTCAATCTAATCGGAGAAGAATTAATTGTACGATCATCAAAAAAAGTATTGCTGTCAAACCAAGAATAAAGCTTCAAGCTTCTTCCTTTTAGCCTTTCGGAGTATGACTCTTCCTTATTCTAAGTCTTAGCTTGGTGAAAGCATTTAGTAGACAAAAAATCTTCTCAAGAGGAGGAGAGATATGACCAAAAGAGGAGGGAGAGAGGCAATACAATTAATTAGAGTTTTTCTAGTGTTCAATTCCTTTTAAGATAAATATTTTTAGGTATAGTCTTCCCGTAGGAATAGGAAACTAAAAAATAAATTATCTTATCTAAAAGAAAAATCGAAACCTAGTTAGATACTACCTCAACAATTTCGGCCAACCAAGGACTTGACAAAGTCCTAAAGACCGAAATTTCCTAATCCTAAAAGGGCTAGGTTTTGTGCTCAAAAAATATGTCCAAGACTGGACCAAACCTCTTAATTAATTAATTGTCTTTTCTAGGTCTTGTAAAATACCCAAGACTAGTTAATTAATTCCAATTGGACTCTTAATATATATCAACATATATCATCCCAATTAATTAATTTACTTCAACCTAAATAATTAATTAAATGGTCTCTTAAAATAAATTTAATTTCTTTTCCAATCAATTATCTAATAAGCCCAGATTGTTTTTAACAACATCAAGGTAACTTGAGCTAATTCGAGGACCAAAAGACATATTATTCATGGCTACTAAAATGACAAAAATACCCTTACTATCAAATAGCTTTATTTTATCATTTTAAATATTTTCATTCATCACCATATAGAAATACTGACCCCAAGAATAATACTGTTAAAATATAGTCTTCGACCTACAGGTGAAATGACGGAAATACCCTCTATGTAAAACTTATCCATAAGACAGGATAAATGTACAAACACTCATTTCAAAGACATCTACCATCCTTAGATTTCTAGTAAGATAATTCATAACTCACTCGAATGTACTTGCTTAACATTAGGAGCTACCCAAAAGCACACATTCTAAAGTCACGTTCCTAGAGCCCTAGATTATTTAGATTATCCTGGACAATCACAAGGGATGATTAATCCTCACTAAGTGAGGTATAGAAACTCTTTTGTATGAGTCTATCTTAACTAACTAAAGCAGTACACCTAACATGTAAAGATATTGATCTCACAAAAGAAATCTCACCCAACAAATATCAAAGTGTAAAACTCTACCTTTGTTAGACCACCAGCTTGTACTCAAATATGAGAGTATTCATCCACGTTGTAGCAGTAATAGTCTAATCTCAATAATTATAGTACTTTGAGAGATACCACTACTACAGGTCCAGTTCTATGTATTCAAAATACGCTTATGCCTATGAAGTGAGTAAACTACTCACTGATTTAAGGTAAAACATCCTCATTGGAAACCATGACATAATAGTTTTATCTTGATGAAATGCCCACTTCCATCAAACGACTAAGAACATAATTTTACTTTTACATCAAATAACCATAGTCTATAACTTACTGTGAAAAACGACCCAACACATAGACCATTACTTGTCACACTTGGACCTTTAAATGCTCAATAATATAAGGAGCAAATTAAATTAAATAAATAATTATTTTGTTGCAATATAATCATAATCTTTGAGGACATACATTCTAACACTAACAACCAAAAGAACTCCTTTATAAGGTCCTCTTAAGAATGTGCCATCAATAGATATGATTGGACAACAATAATTGAAACCCAAAATTGACGGTTTAAATGACTAAAACATAAAATAGAAGACCTTTTCATACTTAGAACTACTTTGATGATGTTTCCAATGCAAGATAGTACCTGGATTTGCTTGTTCTAAAGCTTGCATGTATTTGGGTAAAATGATGAAAGTGTCATCCCAACTTCCATACAAAAGTCCAATTGTTGCTTTTCTTGCATACCACCCTTTTTTATATGAACAACTGGATTGAAATAGTTTATGTACTTCTTGTTTTACTGCACTGACATGTGTTTCAAAGTCATTTCAGATGAGATGAATTATGTGCCTTGCAATATACTTATTTATTAAGTTCTGATAGTTGTTATTAACAAACTGGACTATACACATGTGTTTAGGATTAAGTACAGTAATCTCCCAATCACCATGAGATTGTTTCCAAATGATCCTAATGTATCAATTGCATGGATATTCTCTTGTTTTGTTCTTGCACTCAGTTGTCCATATTTTACTCTTACTTTTTACAACTGTAAATTTTCGTCATTGGACAACTGGCAACTTTTTCACAGCATACGTAGCTTGAGCTTTGTTAATGAATCTCATTCCCAATCTCAAATCAATTTCATTTTCATACCATCTCTGCATGTTAATGGATACTTGATTGTTTGGATCAATTATAGGTTCTTCAAATCCTGAATCACCTACACATTCAAATGAGAAATAACTTAATTGATTGCGATTGATAATCTAAGAAGATGGCACACATACTTCTTTTTGAATTTGTGTTTCTTCTTCAATTTCATCATTAACATCTACATTTTATTCATCTTCATCAGGACCATCACTTTCTAGATTACCATCAACAACTGATGTTGGGCCTAGATCACTGCCATCCATATCTTCACGTGGTCTCATTGATCTTAAATCCACTGAATGAATTTCAGGTTCATTGATGTGTTGAGTTTCTACACCATCATTTACAAAAGAAAGAAATGAAATACAAAATCGAGTTAGAGACTAATAATATCCACCAATAGATGTCATATCAACAAATGAATATGCAGCTTGGACTTCTTATATTAAACATGATTTGACTATGTAACTTGGACTCAAGAATTTAAACATACTTGCAGTGCCTAAGGGATTCGTAATGCTCCTATTCTATCATAATAGTTTTACCCTTTAGCTTGTGTGTGATTTCATCATTGTAGCACCTAACAAGAAGGTAGGTGTTCGAAAACCTAAAACCAAGGCTTGTTATCAATTTAATCTGACAAAAAGGGATAAATCACATTGAATACATTCTAAATAATAGAGAAAGATCTCAAAAAGTACACATTTAATTCAGTGGTGTAATAATTTAGGAAAGTTCAGACCAGAACATTATAATGAAAAAAAACACATAACAAAAAGATAAGTACTTTGACGACCTTAGAGATTTTGATAAGCATGACTATGATATGATATTTGGATGCTAAAGTTGTTGTAGCAAGTTCTTGCATTGCTTACAATACTATAATTAAAGGGAAATTATCTTGAGTCAATCAAGAAAAAAAATCTATTTTCACCGCTAATTTATATTTCAAAAAAAAAAATAATAATAATAGGAGATAGAGCATAACATAAGCATGAAAAACAGAATTGCCACAAACTAAAACAATTCTGAAGTACAAACATTGAACATTAATGAGCCAAAAGTCCCTTCATTAAAGAAAATCTCAGTTGCAGAGCATAAAAAGGCAAGGGAAAATATATGGAGACCAAATTTCCCTATCTTAGCATTCTATCCTCTTTTCACAATATTAGTGAGATCAAATTTTAGAAAGGCGAAGTGGGAAATTATGCTTACAAATATTGCACCACTAAATTAATAGAAATCAAGAATTCTATCCTAAAGTACAATGACATGCCATACAAATGGACTAAACATTCAACATCCACAAAAGAAATTAGCTTCCAAAAAAACATAATCACTTAGCTGAAGCTCCGAATATAACTAGATAGGAGACAGGTAGAGGTTCAATAACAATGAGACAGAGCAATGTCGTACATGGATAAAGAACAAAACCTATTCAGATCTATATCTATCCTTCGATATATGTTAAAGGTCAAAAAAATTCAAAATTTTCTAAAAAAAAAACAAAAAAAAAAACTATTCAATAATTTAAAACAACTTCAAGATGTTACATCACTTTTCAAACAAAATCTCTATGAAAGCTCATTTTTGTATTTAAAATTTTGAATTTTTTTCCATTTTAAATCGATTTGCACTCTTAATCGTTTAAGGTTACAAATATTGTGTAAAAACTCAACTTTTATTACAATATATATTTTTTAAAATAATAATAATAATAAAAGGAGGGGAAGGAGGGGCGAGGGGGAAGTAGACAAAATGCAATTGTTTTCTTTGAAAACATACTCGAAGATCAATTTTAAAGTAACTCATAACTGAAAAAAACATTGCCAAGGAAATAAAAGTATGATTGCTAAGGTCTTGTTTGCCTGGCCAACCTGTCCCAAGCAAACGCTTTTATAATTCCTAAATTAATATATATATTCAAATTTTTGTTTAGTGTTTGAAATAAATTCAAAATAATAGTTATAAGTAAAACAGTTATTATTACAATTATTTATTTATATATATATATATATATTTCTCTTACTATATTATTTTCTTACTCTATTATATAATAGTCTTATTGTTTTTTTTTTTATTATTATTATTTAATACTGGACGGATTATCAAAAAATTCTGGACGGATTAAAAATTAGTTAAAAAAAAAAAAAATGAGAGAGAGAAAAGAAAGAAAGAAACGAGTACAATTATAAACCAAAACGCGTTTTTGAAAGTTTCGTGAGTCGACGCGACGACTGTGGAATACGGGAAAAAGATTCGTGCCGATGCTTCAAAGTCTTAGGGCATCGTGCATCCCTGTGTTTTTGTGGGACCCACCACCTCCTTCTGGCACCAAATCAATTTTTTTTTTCCGCTTTTCTTCTTTTGTTAACTAAAAAATAATTAAATTACTTATCAAACAAATTTAAAAATTTTTTTTATATATATACGAGATTTACCCAGGATTAATTTTAAAATTAAGTATAAAATTAAATTGATTATTTAAATTAAATTTAATAATACATGTATTATTTTATTATTTAATCCTTATAAAACATGCAATGTATTTTAAGTTTAATATAGTTTATCTGTTTATTCGGTGAATGCATTATATATATATATATATATATATATATTGTTCAACCTTCAAATATATATATATATATATATATATATATATTATGAATTAGAATATATTAAATTAATTAAAAGGGAAATAGATCATGTGAATTTGATAATTTTTTGTCTTTAAATGTATACGTTGAATTTAAATTAATTTACATACATTATTCTAATATTTTAAATTAATTAAAATAATTTTTTAAAAAAAATTATTAAAATATTATTGAAAAGTAATTTAAATTTTAATGTTTTTTATTTTTAATATTAATATATCTAAATTTTGTATATAATCATATTTTTAGATTATATGTATATTTATTTATTTGTTCGATGCATTATGCATATATTAAATATGTTTATTATGTATGTACAAGGAATATACATTCAATTCACACACACAGTATCTTAATCCTCCTACAGAAAATAGAAAATCTAATGAACGTTATTATATTAAAGGATACCTTAAAAGCTCGAATTTCATCTTCTTCTTTTTTTAAAGTCAATTTTTAAATAACACAGCTATATCATTTTTAAATAATTTAAGTAAATATATTTATTTTTGAAATAATTATAATTATTATTTTTTAAAAAAAATATATAATTATCTTAACTTTTTAATAGCCTAAAAATTATAATTATTATCAAAATTTAAGTATACAATTATTTAAAAAATTAAATATATACTATATCCTTTGAATTGAACAAAGTATATCTTTAATATATTCATTTAAATTTTAAAATATATATCAAATAAATATGCATATTACTATCATAAAGTATTTTTTTACATGTAATTTTTTTATTATATAATAAATAAATCATAATATTTCTAATTAATATCATAAAATATTTTTTATGTAATTAATTTTATATCTTATTTACTTTTGAAGTTTTAATTTTTTTTATAAATTCTCATACGTAAAGAAAGGTAACACGACTCTTATTTGCTATAAATGCCAAAAAAAGAAAAAAGAAAAAAGAAAAAGACCTATGAACAAAATTACAAAAAAAGTTAAATAAAAATACCAAAATTATTAATCTATGTCATTGAAAGAAAATAAGTCTTCTAAAAAATTGATCTAAAATCTTATATATATATATATATATATAAAAGATATACATAACAATGAAAAAATATATAAATTAATACATCTAATGTAAAATATATATATAATACTTAATAAAAAATTAAAAAATTATTAAAAGTCATAAATATGTATAAACTATTTATAAAAGATAATATATATATATATATATATATATATATATATATATATAATAATAAAAATGAAAAGATAATCAAATTCAAAAAGTTAAAAAAAAAAAAAAAAAAAATAGTAATAAAACCATCAGAAAAAAATTATTTCTAGAAACATGTAATTTTATTTATAACTATATTTTCCCTTTTATTCACTTTTTATGATCCAATAATTACTATTGTATATGACTTTTGAACTCTTTTTGCAGAAAAGATTCGGTGACACTATCTGTTTAACCAATGGCCTATTTCTAGTAGTCCTTTTTGTTCAACTAGCTTTTCTAGTTCTTACATTTACCATTTTATAAAGGATAATTAACAACTTAATTTTTAATTACATAAATTTTCGTTAATTAAATTTTTAATTTTTTTTCCTTTTTTTTTTTTAACCAACAAAATTTTAAAAAGTTTCTACTTCTTAGAAACAGACAAATAAATTTTCTAACTAAAAAGAGAACAGAGAAAGAGATGTAGATTAATTGGTAATAATTTTACTTATAATTTAAGAGTTATTAATTCTATTAAAAAAAATTAAAATTTTAAAATATCTAAATATATGTTCATTAATGATATTGCTACTAATTGAGTTATATCTGTTTATATATATATATATATATATATATTAAAAAGAAAGTAGTCGGTTCAGTTCTAGAACTATTTTTGAGCAACTGTCCTTAATCAATTTTTAAACTTCCAATGTAGTCTCTTAATAGATTTCTAAACAAGTTAGAGGTAATTTTTTTAAAAAAATATAAAGATCATAATGTGAATTTTTTTTAATATATTGAAAATATTTTAAAATTTATTAATATTATAAAAATCAATTATCAATTATATATAATAATTAATGTTTATATTACATTTTTTTTTTTGGCACCATAATAAATATTATCAAAATTTTCTCTTTTTATTTTACCAATTAATTATTTTGTCATATGTCAAAGTTATGAATTAATGAATATAGAACAAAATAATTAATTGGTGAAATAAAGAGAGAAATTTTTCATAAAATTAAAAAAATTACATGTAATAAAAACATTAATTATTATATATCTTTATTATATTGATAATTAATTTTAATAATATTAATAAATTTAAAAATATTTTTAACATATTAAGAAAAAAAGTCACACAATGATCTTTGTATTAAAAAAAAAAAGTACTTGCAACTTGTTTGGAAACTTGCTGAGAGACTACATTGGAAGTTTAAAAATTGATTGAGAACATAATAAAGCTAAAAAAAATTTAGGGACTGAATCGGCTATTTTCCCTATTTTAAATTTTGAAGCACTTTTTCATTAATATGTCTCAAATTCATGATTTTTCGAATCATAAGCGAGGCTGTTAAAAATCATAAGCGAGGCTGTTACCCACTAAGTTAAGCTTTATTGATTTCTTACAGTTATATATGCATATATGAACAAAGGGTTTTAGTGTGGTAATTAAGTGAAGAAAACATAACTATCAAAAAAAAAAAAAAAAAAAAAAGTGAAGAAAACATATTAATAAGAAATAGTTGAGGAAAAAGGGGTAGTAAATAGTAATAGTAATGATGAGGTAACATTAACAAAAGTGTAATCAATGACAAGAAACCTTTCCAATTAAAAAAAAAACTTAGGAACAAAATCACCATTTATGAATTATGATTGATGAGACAAAAGTAGTATTACATGAAAAGGCTTTTTACTTAAAGGCGCTTTTTTTTTTGGCCTTAATACTTACCCCCACCTTGACCCCTATTTTAAATGATTATTAAAGTGCACAAAATACATTATATCTCTAGTGAAAATTTATGTATATATATATATATATATATATATATGCATATTTCTTTTCTTTTTTTTTTCGAAATTTGAGGTATTTTTTATCTATGTTGTGTCTGGAACTTACAACTTCTAGAATTCTAAATGAGGTTGCTATTAATTGAGGGTTTTTGATTAAAATGACCTTTTTTTTGGTAGACGCACAGTGAATGATCCTACTTTTAAAACTTGTATAAAACTTTTAAAACTTATAGAATACAGGATATAGAATCTATAACGCACATGGAAGACGCAATATAGATTGAAGTCTATAACGCGTACGGAATACACGATATAAAGGCGGTGAAATTATGTGAAATTTATTATGCTCTATATCTCGTATGCCATACGCGATATAGAGCAAAGTGAAATTATCTGAAATTTATTCTGCCCTATAACGCGTATATCATATGCGATATAGTTGAATAGTAATTTTTTCTCATTTTACTCTATAATTATATTTTATATCCCTCATAATCTGTTAATCTCTCTCAGTTATTAAATTAATAAATTGTAAATTTATTTTTTAGAATATGATAAAATATATAAAACATATTAATGTTTTGTTTTCAATTATAATCGAAGATAAATTTTCTTTATTAAAATTTTAATTGTGATATATTAATTTTGAGTATAAT
>JAXGGT010029882.1:0-14083 GCA_035583425.1 Marsdenia floribunda
ATAGGTAAACTTGCCTCAAGTGTGATTCAAAGTGACAAATTATGTTAATGATGCATTTTATGTTGATAATATCTTACATAAATCATATATACTAATCACACATCACTTGGGCTACGGGCCTCGAGGATCTCTGTACATGTGTCACGATCTCGGTCATCGATGAGAGCCCCTCTTCTCTATAAAAGGAGATAGCTCATTCATTTGTATTCATTCCATTCACTCTACTAGAGAAAGCCAGAGAGAGAAGCTCTATAATGTAGTTCTAGAGAGAGAAGGACGTGAAGACATAGATAGGTTAGATAGGCTGTGTGCTTGTTCCTATTTGGGCTAGGGGTGTTAGCCCGAGTGACCTTTGTTCATAGGCACTTATAGTTGTATCCTTTATTGTTTGGAATATAGTAAAAGGTTGGGTGTCTTGCCCGTAATTACTTGTGTTTTATTGTTCATTGTCTTCTTCCCGCAACGTCTAAGCAAAAAGAAAGTCATGTGTTTTAGCCTGTGGGTGTCGGGACATACACCTCTTGAAACTTAGCATGCTAGCCGATTAAGCACTCTCATGGTACACCTCGCTGAAGGCATACTCCATCAACTTACACTCTATGATGTACAAGTCCTTCCTCAACAAGTTTAGCACTACAAGAGTTATCCCGAAAACTTAGGGCATCCTTGCTAATGTTAAGCAACGGGAGGGTGAATCCCTCCTTTCCTATCTTGACAAGTTTAAAAAGGTCCATGATGAAATCGAGGACTTAGTGAGGACATGATGTTAACATGCTTTGAATGAGGCTTCTGATCAACTACCCTCTATACCAAACTGTAGTTGAGAAAGCCCCGAACTCTGTGCAAAATGTTCGACATAACTAAGAAGGTGGCCTTGACTAAAAACACATCTTCTTCAAGATCTTTCTTCCCATTGCATTCCCAGAATGAACTCAACGAATTCATCCCTATTGGACCTTCCCGATCATTTGGTAACAGAAATAGTAGGCCATGCAATTTCAAAATCCTGCAAATCCCTATTTGTCATGAAATATGTGTATGTGTCTTGTTTTACTTTCCTATATATAGGTTGTTGTAATATATTCATAATCTTTTTCGTGTACATGCAAATGTTAGAAGTTGTACAACATTGCTGAACAAGAGGAAAGCTTCATTTACCGCAAAGTTGCGCTCCATGATTTTCATATGTATATGCCATTGGGGTTTGATGCGATATTGTTCATACAAAAATGCAATTACTACAAAAATCCGAAAGCATTATGTCGAGAAGGAATAGTGAGTCTTTGTGATTTACTCCATATATATATATATTCCTTGTCCAACTATTACACTTGCAAGGGTTCCAAGGATATGTTTTTGTATTTCAGTTTCACAGTTTCTCACGAATGGACTTTGCCAGAGGTTGAGACTGTTTTGATGAATCCATTGCTGCTAGGTATATGCCGTCAAAATATTCCCAAGTGATCATTTGTCTGCTTTCAGGGTCGAAATTCTTACAACAGCAAGGCATATCCATGATTGGGGAGTTAAGACTCAATTCCACAACAAGTGAATTTAAACTGGTATGCAAATGTTTCAGACGAATTTTGCGCATTCACTGGTACATAATGATATTATGCACCACTATCAAGACCTCAGAAGTAGAGGAAAATGTTGTGCAATTATTGGTCATCCCAAATATGTGTCCGGGAGCAATTGGCGACGTTACCATGATGTGGAAAAACTAGATACAAATCTGTTATATGTACCTTGTGTTGCTAACCTTGAAATGTTATACATGTCCCAATGCGTTTAACATATTTTACTACAATTGATTTGAGTTTGTCCAGTGATGAACACCTTTTTATATTCTCTAATGTAATCACATTTGGATATTTAAATAAAATGACTCGTTCAGTTAAAGTAAAATATGATATATAAAACAATGCTCTTCATATAATATTCTTCTCGTACCTATACATACATTAATAGAAACAATGAAAGCATAATCGCATGCTACTACGAAGATTATGAATTGAGAGGTCAACCACTATTTATGAAAATAAACCAGAACTATCCACATTATGATGTTATATAATTTTGGTATTGATCATGTTACAAAAAATGAGTATGTAATTTAATTAAGATATATAATACATGTTATATCATGAACATGGAACGCATTCATATGTACATTATAGAACAAGTTCATCCATGGCCATATACTATGGGGAAAGGGATGAATTGAGTGGTCAACCAATGCATAATTATTCCAAACGTGGACTTTCCATATTCTCATTTTAGATAGTTGTGATATTTATTACTTTTATAGAAAATGAGTGGTCAATTTGAATATGATATATAATAAATTTGATTCATATAATGTAGTTCTCATATCTATACTTAACTTGGTAATTCCAAAAAACAAATAAAATAAAATAAATCTATATGTACATGGGTAGAAAACAAATGGAGATTTGTGCATGCTTACTGGGGGAAGATAAAAAATTCAAACGAATTACGCAACTATTATTCAGGTGGGAATATGAATAAACTCGTGACCCTTTATTTAAACAACCGATTATTTGATTTTAATCAGCAGTATAAAAGTTTTGTCTTCCTCATTCTAAACTTCCATTTCATTTTCAATCCTGCATGCACGAATTGTAATACCAGAGTTTATACAGAGAAGATGACTTCGATTATGGACATTCCACGTGAACTGCACATAGTATCCTATGTGATGTTGTTTCCGCCTCTGCGAAGGATTTTGGTAGCATAAAAGCAGTGTACGTACTTCTCAAATTCACTTTCATTCAATTCTTTGCTAAATATGTATACATGGGTAACATGTTCTGAGCATTGTTTGGTTTCACATAAATGCAAGTACTTTTACCAACTAGCGGAGGACGACTAGGGTGAGCTGTATCAAAAGGTTTCCTTGGAGTTCTTCTATACTGGTCACTAGTGGAGGAACATACCGAGAAACTTTTTGCAATGTTGCATACAGATGCGAAACTCAAAAGTAATGTTGTACCAAGGATTGGTGCAATTCCATACTTCGAATATTAATAGAATTATATATTATATCGGAATATTATTATGACAAACATATGAAAATGATAAACGAGTTTAATTTTGGTATTCCAGGTTAATTTTTTCTCTCTCAGAAACGCTGGAACATCCACATTTATTCTGCAGAATGCTGTCAATGAAGGAAACATGATAGCACAATATGCCATGGATCTTCTGTACCTATTTTCTGTGCATGATGTTGAAAAGTATAATGGAATTACACTAATTGGAGCACTGAGAAAGAACAACTCGGTAGATACATTCAGAAGTTATCGTCGAATCGTTGTACAAATGTTGAGGTTGAGGTATATCGATAGACATGAACAACTATTGAGAGACTCAACACGTAAGACTACATAACTATTCCATGAGTTCAATATATGAGAAAAGAAAACCTCAATAATAAAAACTTCTATTGTCTCAAATCATCAAATCAACCCAAACTGAAGTCAATTATTACAATTCAGAATCCAAACATCTAGAAATTACTCCAAACATAAAGTCTACAATTCAATAATGAAAAAAACAATCATTGACTCTCTATCACGAGTCTTATTTGATTCTTACTCATACTCTTTAGTAAAAACCTGCAAACATGAATAAATATTATGATGAGCTATTAAGCCCAGTAAGTAATTCCAACTCTCCCCATAAGAATAAAGATTTGGAAAACATTTCCTCGGTATCGATATAAAAATATTTTCATAATAGATTAATAAACATGAAAACATATTATTCATAAAATCCGTAGCATAAATTCATGATATAGATAAGACATATCCATTACAACAAATGTGGCTCAACAAAGTCTTAAAAGATGCCTCTACTGGATATCCAGCCCAACTCTATCCCAGTTAGGTGGGCCATAACATAAATATGAACATACATATGTCTTGTCTACTCACCAACAAACAGGTGTAACGAGAACTAGTCTTCTAGGCTTATTAAGACAAATAAGAGCTAACTTCATGTAAATGCACGCGTCTCAAAACATATTTACATGAATAACATTTACAATAAAATCAATTATTAATAAAAATATACTCTTTTCCAAACACAAATTAATATAAAAATAATTCTCATCCTCTTTAGAAAAAGGGAAAGTTAGAATCACTTACCTCCATCAAGTGACTAACTCAGATAATCCTGATCCTAAGAACTGACACCTAAATAATAATTCATATCCAAACTAATCATTAAAACACTTAATCTAAAAATATCTCATGATCCTAAAAAATTAAATATTTGACTCTATGCTAAAAAAATCCTAATTAAAAATATCCTAATTAATTAAATAGTTTATCATGACTACTTAAATATATTTTTTAAAAAATTAAACAATCATAAAATCTCTCTAAATACATAAACTAAGAAAAATATATATATACATAATTACTGTATATATAAGCAATATAAAACTTAACATATTTATAAGAGTAAGAAAATTATATTGTATATACATATATAAAAACATAACTATAATACATATATATACTGTTTCCAAATCTTTGAAAGTTGGAAAAAAAGAATGCGTACATATGCATATATATATAATCTTTATGAAATCCATATGAGTATGAAGATAACAACCAAGGCAGATTCCTCGATTTCGTCTTTAAATTCCAATTTCAATTTTTTTTTCGTTCCCAGAAATCACAGTACGCACGCACACACACACACACACAATTGTATAATCACAGCAAACCATATACATATATATTCATGAATTATTAAATTAATAAATTAATTAAATCCTAATGTAATTCAATTTCTTAAACCTACTTTTATTTCAACAGATCATAAATATACTATCTCAAATCATATTATCCCCAAATTCTATTTGCCCTTATTATCAAATACTTAAATTAAACTAATTAAAGAAACTATATCTTAGATAAATAGGAATTAACCTTGGTTATCGGGAACTTGTTCGGGATTAGCAAACACTGGATCTTCTTCCTCAACGTTGTCTGGTAGTTGGCGATTTTGTTCTATCAGAGACGAAGAACAACATCAGGAATAAGATCTATTATTTAATGGGTTTAATAATAAATATAATATCTAAAATAAGGAATGGTCCTTCATAATTGTAATATTATAAAATAACCCCAAAACTTATCATATATATGTACCCCCTTAATAAAGTCTCAGGTATTACACATATACGTACATTGAATTGAGGTAAAAAACGTGAGTTAGATGATATCTTTGGATGTATGACGTTCCAATTTGGTTCCTTTATTACATTGTGAGCGAGTTTTACAAGAAGTCTACAAATTTTCTTGATGTGTCTGCTTGTTGTTTCAGTTGAATGTTGAAAGCATTCTGCTAAGTCCCAGTTTTGGTTCCCTCGACGTACACAAAATAAAAATATAGCAATACTCTCGTACACGTCAACGAGTTGTTGTTGTCTATTGACCCACAAACCCTGAGCAACCAAAAGCTATATAGTTTGAGAAATGGCTCAGATGGCATTCCAATGCTTTGATAAATTCTTGTATGTGACCCCGAAGTAAATTCATCAACCCATATTCTACCTCTTAACACCGATGTCCTGCATCTTATTAGACTACCACTTGTATGTAAGAATTGTTCAGTTGCATCCATCATTTTCTGCATCTCAGTCATGTCTTCCAAATCTTGTAAATCTTCTTCATTCGAAGACGACAAATCAAATTTTTGATATTTATGTTACCGTGTATAGTATTATGCGCCATAGGGACACCTGCATCCGAAAGAAAATATATGAAGTAAATTAAATCTAACGTTAAATTTACCATTAAATAATCATTTTCACTACAAATACATTGTGGAAATATTATTATAAACATATATCAAACTGAGTAATACTATTGTTATAACAAGATATAAAAGTCAGTGCGATATCTATTCAACTAAGAAGAAGCTGGATAGGGCAAGCAAGCTACTCCTTCACATTCATGAAATCTATCATGACGACATGAGCCCGTGTCTCTTTTGGCCAATGCACCCATGCCTCTTGAAAACAGGGACTCATGAACTTTTTATATGCATTCACATGAACATGGGGTAGTACAGGGCCACAATCCTGCTCCAACAACTAAATGCACCTTGAAATGGAGTAGGGATCAGGATTGGTGGTGTCGCCTTGAGCAGACGTAAATAGATAGTCATCCAGTTTGGCTTTCGACCTTCTATTGAAATTACTCCACGCTTCAAATTGTTAAAAAATAATATCTGATCTCAACTTCTTGTCGCCACAAGAAAGGTCGCAGTCCGATGTGCTCCCAATCTTTCTCTTTGAACCAGAGGTGACCATATATACATGGACACCACGTGGAGTCTCATCCATTTTGTTTGATTCATTTGAGCTTGGAACAGTGTCGGTATTGGATGGTGATGGGCTACCTCACCTCTGCCTCCAAGCAAGATCTCTTTCTTCGGCATCAGTAAGTGGAGACTCCTTGGAAGACCGTACAAATGAACCCTGAGCTCCACTGTCCCAGAATACATCACCCATGAGGTCATAATATGGCAGTCCCTTGTTATTCCCAAGTATCTTTACATCTAATTTTTTCTGCATGACAAAGTACAAACTATGGTCACACTACACATATTATAAGTTGTATATCAAAATGTACACATATTTTCCAATCATATATTTGCCATACCCTTTTTATTGCCTCCCATTACTCAACACTACAGTCTATATTGTTTTGGACTGCATTCTAGTCTATACTAGTTATGTCGGGGCCATCTCTAATTGATTTCATAGCCAAGTATAGCTCCCTCATCTTGCTAAATTTTTGAGACAATTGGGGATGGAGTAATGGTTTCTATTAGAAGCATTAAATTCAGCTTGAATCTGCTTCCATACATTATTTTCGAATCTCCCTTGCAACCAGTTCCATCTTTGTTTTTTCATTTTTTTCAATATGTTCAAATATTGTCATTCCAGATTTGTTGTCCACAACTTATTTCGTAGTATAGATGGTTTGCTTTCCTCAACACTATTGTTAGATATTTCTATCTGACCTTGAACCTAGTGTCAGAAATAAATACAAGTCATATATCACATATACAAGTAAACAGAATGCCATGTTCTACTGTCAATATCACACAAATAACATATATCTGTGGAGTAATAACATAAAAGTACACGAAGGAAACATTGATAATTAAAAAAGAGATCACATGAACGAAAACACACCTTTGTAGAAGAACTGAGTCGTCGCCGCTTCAATGGAATAGAGTTACTACCATCAGTCGACTCTAAATCGTCTGCGTCCAATCGACAATGACAATAGGCACAAATCTACATCAATGACAAAGAACAAACACAGTCAATGAAATATGATGGACCAAACAGAAGTAAGGAATACAACACACAAATTATGAACAACTGCAACCATGCAAAAAATAACAAACACCCAACTTTCACAAATTGTACCTTTGGACTCCAGCGTCAAGGAACAATGTCCAAATCTTCTTATATGCCCAACTAGTTTTTCGGAATAAACCATTCAGAGTACTGGAAGTAGATTCAGTCATGAAGCGATTTAAAGGCAACCTCATTTGCATTTTAATAGTGTTTTTGCGATTGTGGTATTAAAGATAGGTGGTTGCCATATGCAATTAATCGATGGTTGTATATCAAATTGCCGAATTTGTGTTAAGGTGATGGGATTTTCATAGATTTAGGCCGGATTTTACATTTACTCCGTTTGGGGAATTTTAAATCAGCAAACGGGTTATGAATTCGTGTGGGCAAATTGGAGAGGACGAAATTAGAGTGCTCACGGATATCTGTTAGGTGTTCTCAATATTTTATTATTATTTTTTCCAGCCTGACAGACATGAACAGTGTCATGTCAGATGGTGTCCAAAGAAGTACACCTCATTTTTTTTAGTTTGAGTGAAAAACTAGAAAATAACTCCAATCCAAATACAGCCTTAGTATTTTTTTTTTTTTTTTGAGCAGTAAAAAAAAAACAAACAAAATAAACTTAAATATCTTAGTTGCATTGTTATTTATCAAAGGAAAAAGATTTTATTCTTCGCTTCCACATTAGTTCGAACCAACTATTCATCGTCCATGAAAATTTAGATCTTCCACAATGGGATTGTCAAAGTTACTATAAGACGATCCTCCGACCTGGGTAGCTTCTTCCGTCATCTTCTTCCTTTCTTGAGCCTTCTTCCTCATTTGACGACCTTCTTCGTCAGTCATCATTTTGCACACAATTTCTAAAACTTCCTCATACTTCACGTCATGATTCATTTCCATAGTGGCAATTTGTTTGCTAGTTGGCGAAATAAGGCCAACAAATTATAGGGACACCGGCATAGACAGTTTCCATTATGGAATTCCATGCAGAGTGGCATAAAAATGCACCAACAACAGGTTTGCCAATACTTGATCATGTGCACACTAGCTTGTGATCATACCTCTTCCTTTTACCTCTTAACAATTCATCTGGCAACAACAATGTTGTATCGCCACTGCAGATGCCTTTCACAACATCAAGTCTAACTATCCACAAGAATCTTTGCTTGCTAATAGCAAGTCCCCATGCAAATTCAATTAAAAATTACCTCATCATTGTTGTTATACTTCCATAGTTGACGTAAACAACCAAATTTGGATCTTGGGTATCAAGCTAAGCGAGTACATTCGAGTCAGTTCTATAGACTCGAATTCAAAGTTATGTTTTTACCCTTTGCTAGAAAATTTCTACCATGAAAGGAAAGTGGTCAATAATATCCCTTATTATTCCCTTATTTTTAGAGGGTATTATGATAATATTTATTATTAATTTGTCATTATTAATCATACAATTATGAAAGCAATCCCACAACGAAACTTTTATAAAATTATTACTGATCATTAACTTTATAAATATCTTAAAGTTACCTTTAACTAGGTAAGTAGACTTTTAACCTTTAAATTAGGCATATTGACTACTTCATTGCGCTTAGACTTATTCTAACTTAAGCATCAGAAGAGTCATCCGGGACCCAACCCCATTGGCTTTACTTTTGTAGGTCTGAAGGAGTAGCTCAGCAGTTGACACGGGAAGATTAGTAGAAGGACAGATCTACCCTTTGCCTAGGTTAGGCTCCACATCATAATTGGCACCCACCGAGCTTCTGCACAAACTTATCTCACTTCACAGATGAGAAATCAATTGACAATGGATCCTTTGAACACACCCATGGACGAACACTGCACACCTCCATCTCAAGTGAACCTATCTTCTACTAATCTATAACGGATGATTCCTCTCCAAACGACCCTTCTTGGAAGATCAGTCTACCCATCTTTTCTACAAATGATTGATGAACCACCTCAACCTCCTTCAGCGATACCATCAACATCAATAGAAATAAGTTGTAATTTCCTTTTAGATTTCTATTAGAATACTTATTCATTACCAATAGGAAGCTCAATGTCCTTTCCCCCCAAAAGCATTAGCATTTGTCTCTACAATAGGTTCCTACACAAGAACATTCACCGCAATAATTTCACCAATACCAGCATTGTCTCCTTGTCTTATAATATTCTCACCATCAGAGCTTTCCTCTATTACAACATCTTCCCCAGAATTATCCTTGTTTGAGTTTTCTAGAGTTGGGAATTTACCTAAACACATCAAGAATTTGGCAGTATTCTCTAACTTAGTCTGACAAAAATTCTTTTCCCAATACTTTGTCTCCTAAGCCTTCGCACACAAGAAAAATATATTAGTCATTATTATCTAATCACAATACGAGTGACAAATATTCACATGAATAAAGGCATCGGCAACTTTAGAAAAATGAAAACTTTCTTACTTAGCTAAGAAAATCGTAACAGACGATCTCCAGCCAACCTTGCTGCTTCAAGCAACCCTTCTGACCAATCCAAATACACATCTAACTTAAATCTCAAGGTGTTTAACCTCATCAAATCCCTACCCATATTTTCTCCACTAGCATATCGTCTAAACATATTACATAGAAGATGCCTATCATTCCAAGGATGAAGCAACCCAAGATCAGTAAAAGTTGAATGCCTAATGTATAAAAACTATGGTTTCCATCCATGATCTACTTCGTTCCCTAGACTATCCTTTGATCCACCTACTACATTTATTCCATTTCATCCAACACACTTTCAACCACCCTAGAAACAACTGTATGGACCTCTTCAAAAAGCACCTCAATGTCAGAAACAAGTTTCGGGCTAGCGACCACTCCAACCATTTCAGACGATCCCTCATCTTGCCCACTTACACTACCCAAACCCCTCTCAAACAACCCCTTACTATAACATACCATTGCAAAGACAAAAGTATAGCTATGTAAACTTGAGAACTTGAGAGAAAAATAAGATGAACTTGTATTAGAAGAAGACATGATGTCAGAAACTGCATAGACAAACACAAGGATGCAAACTCCCCAAAGCAATAACACACTGCTGCAAGTTAACACAGACGATCACAAATTCAAACGAAGACAAACATCTAGATGTACACTAAATAATACACTTACACATGAACAATAAATTTGAAAAATGATCTTACCACCAAAGATCAAACCCTGCTGTTAGAAAGCAAAAATGATCACTAGAAAATAGCACAGTTCCCAAGTCATAGCTGATGATGAATATTGCAAGCAAAATGAAACAAGTGTGGGACTAACACACTTCCCTTTCTTTATATCCGATGCAACTAAACCCATCCAATCAACACATGACAAGTGGCTTCTAGTCCCATCATCTACAACTATTCATCACTCAAACACGTTACTACAAACACAACACACTCATCTTTTTTAGACCCATTGTTCGTAGACCTATCATCTACAACCAATTTCTATAAGACCCATCATCATTTGGGAACCCATCGTCTAGAGACCCTTCACATCAAACCCATCATCTAGGAACCTATCATCTACAAACCTTTCATTTCAAGCCAATCATATAAGACCCCATCATCTGAGAGCTCATCATTTGGAGGCCCTTTAGCTGAAACCCCTCATTTGGGAACCTATCTTTTGCAAACTGTCACGCACTGGAACTAAGGCACGACACAACCGTATCTTCAAGGTTTCGCCTTAGAGCACAAGGTCTCTTTCTCAACTCAATCAATAATAAAATATCCCTAAATATAGATAAATGAAAGAAATTATGTCTTTAATATAAAGTAAATAATCTCTAATTTAGATCCTCAACATCCAGTAAAATAAGTCTCAAGAGAAATTCTAATGAAAATACTACAATCTCCCAAAAATTAAAAATAAAGCTAGGGGTACCACCCCAATCTTATTAAAAACTAACAAATCCGAACAAAGTAACTATTCAGTCCCAAAATAAAAAAATAGCTAAAGAATTCCAAAACTAAAAATGAAAGATAAACTTCACCTATTCTATTATTACTCGTCACTAGAATCTGCCAAAAAAAAAAGAAAATAAAGGGAAAGGAATGAGTTAGAAGCTTAGTGAATAAACAGAATATTCATTTTCCTTGTTTCCAAAATATCCGAAAATCAGTAAAATGAAATGGAATGATTTCAAAATAACCAACCAACTAATCAAAATAGACTTCCCTTAACAATTTAACAAAAAAAAAAAAAAAAAAAACCACAATTTCAAATTCCTTTCTTTTAGGTAGACTCAAGCAAATTTAGACACTTATTCGTTTAACCGAATTCAGCCCTAACTGTTTGTCTCGTCAGGTAGGCCAAAACTTACAAAAGTGGAGATTTTTCACCATGCTCTATGGGTTCAGAAACTTGTCAAATGTAGAACATATTCCCCAACTAATTCCTATTAATAGACTTGAGTTAAAAACTTTTATTTGTTTAGAGAAGACTTTAAATAAATTTAACAATAATTTTAAAAATTCAAAAATTCAAAAATTAAAAATTTTCAAAGAAAACAATTCGTAAAAGAATGAATACAAGAAGAAAAATCTTTAATAAATAAATTATGTAAATAATATAAAAATAATATATATAGCCTTATATGTATATGTATATATATATTAATTAACAGCTTATTAATCTTTACCAAAAATTTGCAACACGCGGTAGGAGATAATAATGATAATATAGTAATAATAATTCTACCGCAAGTAAACAACAAGCATCAGAAAAATCAATGCGGCTCTGCCGCTTTTCTTTATTTTTATTTTTTTTTTTTTTTAAATATAATATATATATAAACTTGAAACAAAAACGAAACTAAAGAATGAGATATCACAAACAAACGAATTTATGAGTTCAAAATAAAATAGAGACAAGAATTTCAAGTATTTTATTAAAAAAAATTGAATACCAAGAAAAATTGAAATATTCTATATATTCACATCTATAATTTCCAATCGAAATATGACATGTACTTATTCAATCAGCAAATCTCAACCAAAATATCATAAAATTGATTTAGGTTCTATATAATAAATCTAATATATTAAATCTAAGCCTAATAAAGGATTGAGGAATTCACTTACCTTGTTAACGATCGTCGACTGGATTCTCCTCGACTGTTCCAAATGATTAATAGTCACCTTTAAAAATATAGACATAGCGTAAGCTCTTTCTGAAAATCAATAACTAGACTAAGGAATAAAATAAGCCCTGATTATAATATACTTTAAATTAAAAGATATTAACAATAAATATTTATCTCTTTCCTTATTTATCCTTACTAAACACGTTAGACATTAAGAAATCCATCATCTAAGTCCCACCATCTACCATACATCATGCCTATCTATTATAGCCATATTTCTTAATATTATTTTATTGTTTGAAGAGCAATGGCAATATCTTTTTTTATTTATTTTTTATTTTTTGAAAGGCATTATAAATGATAATATCTATTTTTTTTTTTTTTTTTAAAAGAGTATTATGGTAATATTTATTACTAATTTTTCATTATTAATTCCTTAATTATGAAAGAATGCAATCTCATATTAGAACTTTATAAAATTAATACTATTAGTTACTTTTAGAAATACCTTTAAAGCTACCTTTGATCAAATAAGTGGACTTTTAATTTTTAAATTCGACTTTAATTGTTGACTATTTTACTGGGCTTAGACTTATTCTAAGTTAAACATTGGAGGAGTCATCTGAGACTTTATAACCCCCTTGGCTTTACTTTTATAGATTTAAAAGAATAGCTCAATACTTGAGTTGGGTTGGGAAGATCAGTGAAATGACAGATATACCCTTTGCCAAATTAGGCTCCACATCATGGTCCAATGATGTAGACATTGTTGGGGTAGATGAAATTGTTCTTGGCAACATCAAGTGCTTTTTGCTCAAATTCATCGTGTTTAGACTACTATTGAAACTGCGTATACATATATACACAATAAATATCGATGGAAGAAAGATTGCATTAGATAAAGTCTCACAATTTTACGTTGAAATAATATATAATCTCTTTTAAATATTTAAGCTTTATAAAAGTCTCACATCTCTATATTTATGATATATATATATTGAATCTAATAAAGATAAATGTTTCATTTTATTAAATAATATAAATTAAGAAGTGTAAGATTTATGAATAATTATTTTTGTAGGATTTTATTTTGATAATAATAGAATTTTATAGGAGTAGTTGTAATATAGTTATTAAAGTGTTGGAGTATTGGAAAATAAAGACATTACAAAAGACATATCAATACACTCCATACTAGTAGATTTCACCCTTTTTTTTTCCTAAAAAAAAAAAAAAAGGAAAAATTCGATTCACCAATCTCTGACTGACATGTGTAAAAAATTATCCAAATATAACTACAAATTCAGTTTGTGTAAAAGATCTCTAAATGCAACCTTGTTTTACACATATAAATTTGATAGGACAAGGATTTTATTCTTAATATTTGAGTTCGCAAATTCTTACGTACAATAATATTCAGACCAACCAACTTCATCCTTGAAAGTGAAGCGCTTCCTTGATGAACTTGTCAAAGTTGTTGTAAGACGATCCTCCGACATCGGTAGCTTCTTCCGCCATCTTCTTCCACTCTCCAGCCCTCTTCCTCATTTCATC
>JAXGGT010029902.1:0-14072 GCA_035583425.1 Marsdenia floribunda
TTAAATATAAATATTTAATTTAAAATAATTAAATTATTTTTTAAAATAAAAAATAAAATTTCGGGTAGGGTATACCCGGTTCGAACCCGAGAACCGATAGTGTCGGGTATGGGTATCAATTTTTTGGACCCGATGGGTATCGGGTAGGGTACAGGTCCAAAAATATATTCTCGATTCCGGGTACGGAAATAGTAGTTCCGGACCCGATTGGACCCGTTGACAGGCCTAGGTTTAACTAACCCAACATAATAATAGCAAAATTTACCTATTTCTATGGTAGATTCTTGCTCAAAATTGAAATTTATAGTGTGGTGAAATGAACAAGAGGAAGAAGAAATAAGAGGGGGAAAAAATAAAAATTTTTGGGTATTTCAAATGACCAAACCCAAATACGACAACCCGATCGTCGTTTCTGGCTGGGTAAGGTCCGTCGTTTCTGGCCCTAGTCAATTTAAAAAAGGTCAAAATTTCCTTGGTCAAGAACGGCAGCCCAAAATTGTCATATATAGTTGGAATGGGCCATTGTTTTTGCTTCATAATTAAAAAATATATATTATTTAGGGTTTAGGCTTAGGGCATATTTTATTATATAAATAATTTTTAAACACTTAAATAATGTAATAATCATTATATATCTAATTTCATACTAATGATCGAAAAAGTATTATCATTTCATATATATAAGTATTACATTTCATTAGTGTACGTTACGATGTATATCTTTATACGTATTACATAAGGAACATCATCTTCACACCTATTCACCGATGCGTGCGACTTCCGATGTATGGGTTCTATGATTATCTATAAAAAAAAAAAGAGAAAAAAAAAGGGAACATCCTATTATGTATATTACATAATTAATCCAACTGTTGGATATAAACATAGATATAAATTATTTGTATAGAAAATTTTTTGATTTAATCCGATGTTATTTCATGTGTTATCATTCATATTTTTATATTTAATACCTAAATTTACACAATTTTGTATTTTACAAAATCAAAATTTTAATGTAATCGTTAGATTTGTTAAACATATAATATAAAATATACCTACAAAATTCGAAGTAAATCGGAAATTATTTCATATGTCATCTATCTACGTTTGTAATTTTACTATCGAAATATACAAATTTTTTTATTTTACAAACATCAAAATTTTAATCCAACTGTTAGATTTGTTAAATAAATATTAAGAAACAAACCTACAAAATTTGAAGCCCATACGATACTATTCATGTGTCATCCATCTACAATTACAATTTTAATATTGAAATGTACTAATTTTTTATTTTACAAAAATCAAACATTTATTCCAACCGTGAGATTTATTAGAAATATATTAAAATAAAATCTGTAAAATTTGAAGCCAATCCGATATTATATAAATATTGATTGAACTTATAAGTCATATTTTGAGTAAAAATCACGCTTTGTAAACTATCGTATTTGGTTAAGCAAATACAACAGCTGTGGTGATCAAATACGACGATTTTATAAGTGTCGTACTAGGTTAGATAAATAAGACACCTCATTTGAGCAAATACATTTACCAAAAAATTATCAACTATGACAGTTAAAAGTCAAATCGTCGTATTTGGTTGACCATAAATGACGGCCTTGTGTCCGCCTATATCTAGTGATCAAAATTAACAGTTTGTAGTTACTGTATTTGGTAGAGGTCAAATCTGTCTACTTTTTTTATAGTAAAGTAGGTCAATGAACTACATTCAACATTGTAAGTAATATGCACATTGCCTCGGGATTCCACCGGAGAAAGATCAAATGCCTTGATATATGGGTCAATGACAATTGTACCGGTAGAAGAGGCACTACCCACACAACGAATTGCCAAGCATACCAATAAGCACCCCTTGAAAGTGCCCCCGATTATATAGAAACATGTATCTTAGTTAGTTGAAACATTTTATATAGAAGAAAGCATAATTTAATTCCATACATTCGTTAGCAAGGAATCTATCACTTTGGATAAGCTGAACATTTATATTTATTCTATAACTACACCTCTATTCTCATCCGATGTTCAATCGCAAGTTGCATATTCAAAAAGAACATACAAGATACAGTTATTATATGATTTAGAAAAAATTAATATAAAAACTGAAAGATAGAATCATCATCCCCCACCGCTGCCGCCGTCTCCTGCTCCATAAGCTCCTCCGTCTGAAGCGGTCACAGCAGCAAATGCAACAAAACCAGTCATGACGGTAGCTCCTGCATCCCCATTGCCAGCATTAACGTGGGTGGCCAACCCATGGCCACCATCTTGATTATAAGTTTGACATGAAGAAACAGACGCTCTCTTTCTTGCAGAACCAGTGATAGAATGTTCGTTCTCTTTCCTCTTGTTTTTAACTTTGTAGAAACAAATTAAACCGATGATGAACACAACCAAGAAAATGCATACAGCGATTACACAAAGAATTGGTATCATCGTTTTACTTTAGCTTCAATTGTGAGTAGATCTCGCTTGCTAAATATAGGGCTGGGCATGGCCGGAAGGGTAGCCTGTATATTATATGTATTTCGCTGCTGGGATCATTGACTTTCTGTGGTTTGCAACTTGGCGAAAGAAGTGTTGTCCAAGTGTGGAGTAGTGAAAAGGTTTCTTAAACGTCTACATGTGACAACCTCCTAATTTATCTCCAAAAAATATTAAACTATTAACCGGGCGGTGGCAAGTACTTGGGGTTTGTCCATCCATGAAGTTTTTAGAGATTTCATTTGGCTGTGGTAACCAGGCTAATCCAATTTTTATATGTTATGTGCATATATATATATATTAAATTAAAAAAAGAAACAAACAAACAATGAAGGAAAATTAGTTGATTTGATTTATTCTTTAAAAAAAAAGAATTGTTAATAAAGTGCCATTTATGTTAAGTTCATTTTTTATTTTTATGTTTTTGAGTTTGTGCATATTAAACAGATGTAATTAATAAAAATTTTCATAATTAAAGAGGAATTTTATTGACAAAATTTATTTTATTAGGAAAAAAAACCTTATTGATGAAAGTATGTCTAAAAATGAGAAATTCACTAATTTTCCTTTCAATAATGAGTTCTATAATGAAATGTCAAAGAAAAATGGTAATATATATACATATATTAATGTCAAACTTATCATTACTATTATGAAATTTGTGATTTTAAAATTATATTTAATTTACTAACTTTGAGAATATACAATGTGCATATAACATAAAATTTTGAGCTTTATTAAAAAATAAAAATTAACTAATTCTGTCTAAATACTATTTTTAGCTGGTTATTTTCGTTCTAAGTCTTTAATTTAAAAATTTTAGGTTTCTATTCAATTTTTGAATTTAAAAAATAGTTCATTAGTCTTTTTTTTTTGACAATTTTAAAATGTCAATCTTTTCTTTCTTTCTTATTTATTTATTTTAAAAAAGAGTAAATTGGGTATTTTATAATTAAACACACTTAAATCCTATTTTTTTCTTCATCATCTCTTTTGATTAGAGATCAAGCAATTCCTTTCGAAGGAAATTAATTAATGGACTCCATGATTCTTATTAATTAAGTTTATATAAGGTTTCCTTCCTATTTGTTCGGTAAATTCTTTTGTGGTAGATATGCTTTGAATGATAGAATCAATCTTTTTTTCTTTTTTTTTCTTTTTTTGTGAGGGAAAAAGGTATCAATTCTTATTGCAATAAAAGTCAATCACGGTGTAACGTGTTCGATACAGATGGATGTGAGGTGCCCACCCATACCACAGCTTAATCATAAGAATGACCTAGTTTAGCTAAAGAATGTGCAATATAATTTGCATCCCTGGGTAAATAGAAAACGGAGCAATCCAAAAGGTGAGAGTGAATCATCTCAACAAGGTTTCCAAGGGGGAAAGATTAGGAGCTGGAGCATATAGTTGTTGAACCAAAACTAAGCAATATGTTTCTATAACCAAAGTCTGGTGAAAGTGAGCCTAGACAATTTCATAGCTCCTCCATAGACCCAACACTTTGGCATGAAAGGCCGACAAGGCACCAAAAAGAGGTCCAACACCGGATAGAAGAACTCTCCTTTGATGATCTCATAAAGCAAAAATCGAAGAATGTTCCATTCACTCCAAAAGAAGCATCCACATTAAGTTTGGCATGTTGATTTTCTAGAAGAGACCAGCTTGGTAAGCCTGATCAACCAAGGTATTGCAAGCTGGTTTTCTGTGGTGTGATTGGTACAATTGCAACAAACTCATGGCTCTCACTATTACCAAGCTTGGTTGTATCATCTTGTGATTGAAATATACCTCATTCCTTGCACCCCATAGTCTCCATAAACACATCACAAGCTGCTCAATTGTGTGAATATCTCTGTGGTGGGATTCAAACACAAGTTGAATTAGATGACACCGTGATGTAGCTTTGCCCATCAATCTCCTAGGGTTAAAATCAGTCTTGCTCCAAACCTCCTTTGCTTACCCACATTAGAGGAATAAGTGTACATCTGATTCCACCTCCTCACTACACCTCAGATATTCATCACCACATGATCTTCCAGCCATCCTAATTATAAGTGTGTGAGCTACGAGTAGCATGTGAATCTAATCTTGTATCGCCACTTTGTAAGCAGAGGCTACCGAAAACTTTCTTGATGGAGTGTGGTGCCAAATCCATCTATCTAAACCCTTGTGAGGAGATAAAGGGATCTTCAAGATCATTTCCACATCATGTTGACAATAAAGGACATTGAGAAGATCATGTACGTTGCAATTTACCCTCTTTAATCAAATCTAAAACCATAACTTGCTCATGAAGGAAACATAAAGGAGTTGTTAGCTTAAAAGAATTAGGCGTGGGCAGCCAAGGGTCATGGAAAACCCTAACTTCCTTCCTATTGCCTATACGCCATCGAACACCTTTCATGAGAAGTTGATGCCCAAAGAGTAAAGATTGCCACACATATGAGGTGTTGTAGTCTTTTTTTGCCTGCAAAAAATCAGAACAAGGAAAATATTTATGTTTTAACACTTGAGCCACTAGAGAATGTGGGTTCTGTAAAAACATCACCCCTGCTTAGCAAGAAGAGCTTGATTGAAAAATTTTGGTTGCCTAAACCCAAGCCCCCCCCTCCTTTTCGGGTTTACATAGTTTATTCCAAGAGTCCTATGTAGTACCACGTCTATCCTCAGAAGATTGCCACCAAAACCCTTTGATAATAGAGCACATATCATTACATATAGAAGAAGGAAGACGATATACAGTCATAGCATATGTGGGAATGGCCTGTAACACTAATTCAATCAATACTTCTTTATCGCCCTTCGAGAGAAGTTTTTCGTTCTATCCACGTGTTTTCTTCCAAATTCTTTCTTTCAAGTAGGAAAAGATTTGTGCCTTGAAGCGACCAATAAAATATGGAAGCACCAAATATCGTTCGTCCCCCATACACAATCTCATCCCCAACTTTCGAAATGTATAAGCCCGATGCTCATGAGTCATATTTCTAGAAAAGAATACCAACAACTTTACCACATTAATCTTCTGCCCCGAAGCCTCTTCGTAAACCCTCAAAATATTCAACAAGTGATTAAGCGAATCCTAATAGTCTTGGATAAATAGAAGGTAATCATTAGAGAAAAATAAATGAGTCAAACAAAGCGCATTCCTCCCCATCTAGATCCCACGCCACTCACTATTGAGAACTGCATTATGAATCAGTTGTGAAAATCCTTCTGCACATAAAATAAAGAGATATGGGGAAAGAGGGCCACCCTGCTTAAGACCACGAGAGGGTCAGAAAGCTACTGATGGTACACCATTAATCAAGATCTGAAAACTAACGGATGTAACACAGTGCATGATTAGATGAACCAATCTATGAGGGAAATTCGTCTTCAAAAAAACCCATTCTAAGTAGGACCACTCCCCTTTTTCATATGCTTTGGCCATGTCTATTTTAAGAGCAGAAGCACCATATGTGTTAGCTTTCTGTTTTTTTTCAGCCAATGGAAAACCTCCATAGCAATAAGAATATTATCCGTGATAAGTCTACTAGCAGCAAATGCATTTTGAGCCTCCTTAATCAAAGAACTCAAAATTGGTTTAAATCGACATACCAAAAACCTTAGAAATTAGTTTATATAGAATATTACATAAACTAATAGGTCGAAAATCTACCATTTTAGAAGGTTATTGAACTTTAGGAATCAAAGTAATAAATGTCTCATTCAATTCACCCAAAGGAATACTCTCATTCAAACAACCAAACAATAATGTGGTAATAATAGGACCTACCATAGTCTAATGTTTTTGAAAGAATATGGCATGCAATCTATCAGGCCTTAGTGCTTCAGTAGGGTGCATAGATTTAAGAGCCCCTAAAATATCATTTTTAGTGAAAGGGAGATCAAGAAACTTCTTGTCCTCCTCAGATAGCAATCCAAATTGAAATCCTCCCATCAATTGGTTAATATGCGTATCTCGTTGTTCACTGGTGAATAAATTTGAAAAAAAAACCAACTGTTGCATTAAAAATATTAGTTTCAGAAGAGACATATATACTTGCTTCATTTTGAATTTTAGAGATTCTATTGCATTTATGTCGGTGATTAGTGTGATGATGGAAATATGATGTATTACGATCACCATTCTCTAACAAATTTGATCTAGATCTCTGTTTCCAATAAGCATTCTCCACATCCAACAACTCTTCAAGGCACATATAAGTAGATTTAATATGGTCATTCGAAGCCCTCTCCCCCTTAATCGAGCAATAAGCAACCATGCCTTCTTGATCTCTCGTGAAATTTCCCCATACTTTTGTTTCAATTGAATTTTCAGCCCCTCCAAAGTCCAATACCTTTCGTGGGGATGCCAAAAATGAATGACACCAAGCAGCTTGTATGATCTCCAAGTATTCCCTCTCCTATAGCCATCAAGGCTCCAAACGGATAGGTTTCACACGGCTAAAAGCTGTGTAGAAATCAAGCTGTCCAATTGTAAACATAGAGCATGATGGTCCGAAGTCGTCGTGGCTTGAAGAGTCACAACACAATGTGGTTTTACTTGATGGAAGGAAGAGTTACCAAAACCCCTATCTAGTTTAGACCGAGTAGAAGCAACCCCCCACATTTATTCCACCATGTAAAACTGCCATTGACAATACCGATCTCCTTCAAGTCTAGATCATCCACTATGTTTCGAAAATTCCTCATGAGATATTCTGGCCTTCTATTACTGCTAGTTGGTTCGTGAGGAAATAAAATTTCATTAAAGTCCCCAAGAATATACACCACAGATAACTCCTATTAGCACCTATGCAACACATCAACTCCCAAGAAAGATGTCGTAGAGAAGCATTCCAATTCCCATACAATCTAATAAAAAAAAAACAAAAAAAAAGTAACAAAATCAAGCCAGTTGACATTAGGAACATCAATATGACCTGGAGAAAAGTAAAGTAAATGGACATTTAAGGATACATGCCAAAGTAGTGCAAGACCGCCTCCCATCCCTTGCCTACTCACGGTAAAACCATTTCAAAAACCAAGAGAAGATTTTAAGTGCATTAAATGAGAATCATAGAGTCTTGTTTCCATAAGAAAAAGTAAATTAGGCTGGTGAGACTTGATTAGGGTTTTCAATTTACGAATTGCACGGGGAGCCCCTAAACATTGACAATTCCAAGCAAAGTAACTTATTCTGATCGGCAGGACCGCCTAGCAGCCACCGTCGTTGAGGATTTAAGTTTTTTCACCATTGAGGAGGTTTTATCTCGAGAATTACCTTCACTAATCGGATGTTTTTGAGGGGTCAAAAACTAAGGAGTAGCAGCTAAACTTGGAGAAGAGTCATTGGCCGCACCATGTTTGGACACTTTCACTCCACCTTATTGCTATACAGGAATTAGAGTAGTTTGCTCATGATGAATAATAGGGGAAGAAGGAGGTGTTTCCTCCCCAGGAGATTCCTTAAGGATGCTGGTGAGATTCATAGAGGTTTTATGGGAAAAATTATATCGGAATGGATGTGATCCACCCCTCTTAATTAAGGCCCATACGCCATATTCTTCAAATCCACCACAGCTATCGTCTCCATCTTGCAATCCTAAAACCTATGTCTTATAACACCACATAGAAAATAGAAGGTGCGGAGTCTTATATACTTAAAAAACCTGTATGAACAAGCCCAATCCTAATAATCAATATTTATGTTTTAAAGGCTTCGATAGATCCATCATTGCTCTAAACCGATAAAACTTAGTACCATTTTTCCTATCCTCATGTAGTTGGAATTCCTCACAAGAATCAAGGGTTTTAGCCAACTTCCAACCCGCCTCCAACGTGTAACAAAAGCGAGGTAGACCTATAAGTTTAAACCAAAACAATTCCTTATTCTAATCAGTCTTAGACAATGGAGAATTATGAACAAACGGCCTAACAAGTACTAGGGTATTCTTGAAATTTCATGGGTAGTTAGACAACGCAAAATCAACTGTGTCTTGACTGCCAAAGAAAATTTGATATAGAGAATCATCTACCTTTTGCAAGGTGAAGGAGCCACATCGCCATGCTTGACCCATTGCAGCCTTAAAACCATTTAAGTTGAAGGTTTTACTGCCATGGATATGAGCAAAAACACTCAATGCTTCCTCCACCATACCTTCCTGAATATCTTCTGATTCCAATGCAAGACATCCAGCCTCATCATCACCAAGTAACACTTTACAAAGTTTCTGAACAATATCACCCAATGCATTCAGCCAAGCCATGATATGATCCAGAGACAACCACCAGCGACTGAACTCACCAAAATGAAGACAATGTGCCGACAAGAGCGATCAAGGGGATTTGATCTCGCCAATCAATCAGTGAAGCAATCTCAAAAGTCTTGAGAGAAACTTCCATAACGGGAAGAGGAATTTTATAATATAGAATCAATCTTATTATATGAAATTTGTGAAAAAAAAATAAAAAATATCATAATTGTATACATATATATAGTAGGTGTTTAGAAATTATTATTGTAGAAGACACTTCCACACACACTTTCTCTCTCATATGATTTATTCATTTTTATTTTTTTTTTTTTGAAAAAAGAACTTTATTATTAAGAGAAATATGCTAACATAGGCATAACGAAGTTGTCCTCTAAAGCCAAAACAAAATTACATATTAATTTAAGAATAGTTGAAACCCTAATCTGTACACAGGTAAATTACAAGGGTCTAAAAATAATTACACCAAAACCAGATTGAATAATACATAACTAAAATACAAGAGACTAGAGGAAAACCGATTTTTCAAAATATATTGGTGTAGAGCATTCAATATTCCAATCAATCCACTCTTCCATGCTACAAAGGAGGAAGAAGCTGCCAAAAGTAGACTCTTGTTGAGGAATAATGAAATTCCAAACGTCAGATGCAACACAATAATATTTCAATGCATGTAAATGAGAATCAGTGATAGTTGGGCGATATTCACATTCCATGGAAGATGTTATGCAATGTTGAAACAAGAAATCTCGTGTTTTCAATTTGCAATGTCTAGCTTGCCAAAGGAAAAAAGAGAGGCGAGGAGGCATCTTGGTTTTCCAAAGGTGTTGCCAATGATGTTTATCCACAACAAAAGAAACATGGAGAATGGATGTGAAGGAACGAAAAGTGTGTTGGGGATCAAAATGCACACACACGAGCAATTACAAGAACGAAAGTAAACAACAAGAATAAAATGGAGACACAGAGATTTTACGTGGTTCGGTTAAACAACCTACATCCACGGCCGCATTTGAAGTATTCCACTAGCATCAATCATGCATTACAACTTACATGGGTATTTATGAGAAGAGCCAACAATTGGGCCTAAAGACTGGGCCAAATATGATACAAATGCTACAAGTTACAGAGAGACCCCCGCGGAGGCGCTGCGCCCTCGGACTCCAGCTCGTCGAGGCACTTCGCGCCACGTCTTCTGCGAGCGATGCGGTAGTCAAAGGTTCCTGGCAATTATTAGACTCCACATACCCAACAAAGTGATATAAATCCACAAGTATGCCACTTCAACCAGGAGACTTGACTTAGCTACACTCAAGTCTGCATAGAGCTTACTTCACTCCAAGCCACGTCAGTAGGGGGATACTCGCCTTGGTTAACTCTACTCTGGAGGTCACTATTAGTCTATAATATTGAGCATATAATGATTTTGACACCCAGCACAAGAGATTACACTCATGTGCCACACAAGGTAAAAAGGTAGGTGTACTCAATGTCATTCTTCAGATTGACTACCCATTTCCATAATTAACAGTAACTTTTATTTGTGTAAGGATTCTAATTCCTCACTCCTTTGAGCATAGTATACTAGATATTCTAGTATATTCTTGAATCCTTCTCTGACGTAACAATTGGAGGGCCATCACCAGAGATTTTCTTCAAGGTACTAGCTTCTTGCAATTGATTTGGGTTTACATCTCAACAAAGCATCATACTAAGCACACGATCTAGAAGTGTTCCCGATCAGTTGGTTCCATTACTAGGAACATGCTTCTACTTTTCTTCCTTTGCTATTTTTTTGTTTTAGCTTATCAGTTGAAACCTTATTCGCCCTCTTCTTTTTATCTTTCTAATATCCATAAGAATGGCTTCAAGAGTACCCTTAAGAACCTTTGGAAGCCTAAGGAATCAGTCCTGCAAACTCCGATAAGGCCTACCCCGCACCAACTAGCATCATCTTCCAGGCTTACGTTTGGGTCAACTCAACCTAAAGCTCCCTCGACTCATAGATATTGTTAATCGATTGGGAAACTTAACCAAAGATTTGAGAAAGAGGCTTAATCAATAGAGGAGCCGGGCTACTGCCGAATCAATAGGGGCCAATACTGATATCTTTCGAGAGGAGGATGAATTCCTCAAGAAGGAGAATGAGGCTTAGGCTACCTGGCCAAAACTAAGTAGGCGAATGGCTGCTATTGGCCAAGTACTTCTCTGCCCAATGCCATTAACCCTAACTACTCAAGCAAACTGGGCGCCAGAGCCATCTTGCAGTGTAGCCCGTAACAGCGCTAAAACCCAGGTATTGGCCATTGCTACAAAGACCAGTGTTGCGTTCCAAGCGCCACCATTCACACTATACAATAATTATAGTGGGAAAGTACAACATTTCTTCTTGTCCATGTGTAAAGTAGACGACGATGGCAAGACATGACTTATAGAGGTTAAGGATGCTACCTTCACCGACCAGAATGTGCAATGTGACCACCAAGGTAAAAGGAGTTGAGATTAGACCATTCATTAGATAGATCTGCGACATACCTCCAAATCATTCTCTTAAGCTTCCATAGTTTGTCATGTATTCAGGACAGGCGAGACCGTAGGAGCACATCTGTCGGTATAAGTCTGCCATAGGACTTATCACCAAAAATGAGGCAATACTTTCTAGAGCATTCAATAGTACGCTGGCAGATAAAGCACTCTCCTAGTGCACTTCATTGAAAGAAAACTCCATTGATTCATAGGCTACAATGAAGAAGTGTTTCACGGGCAAATTTAGCACAACTGAAGTCATCCTGAAAACTAGAGGTGACCTAGACAACGTTAAGCAAAGGGTGGGTGAATCCCTCCTTTCTTATCTTCATAGGTTCACAAAGGTGCACGATGAGAACAAGGGGCCTCATCGGGGACATAGTCCTAGTGCTTTGAAGGAGGATTCAGGTTAGCGGCCCCCTATACCGAACTACAATTGAGGAATCCCTTAACTCTGGGAGAAATGTTTGATTTTGCCAAGAAGGTGGCTCTAGCTAAAAATGCGTCCTCCACATTCAATAAAGGATATAGACCATGGCTCGGACAATAAGGAACGCAAGTCGTCACCCCTGCAAGTAAAGGATGGAGAAGAAGAAGGGCAAGAATAAGAAAAATGATAAGATATTCACTCCCCTGAACGTATCCAGAGAGAGTCTCATCTCCATCCTAAAAGAAAGTCAGGGATCACACCAAGTTTTTCGCATTCCATAGGGATCACAACAACCCCATGGAGAACTATATACAATTGAGAAGGGGTATAGAACACCTCCTGCGAGGTGGGTACTTGTTAGATTACAAAGTGGGGGAGAGTTCCTAAGGCCCTAGTAATAAGTGGAGTAATAGGAAGCGCAGAGAAAGGGTGATTGATGTCATCACCATGGAGACACCCTCCATCTCTCAATTGAACCAGCATATACATTCACTCTATTCAACGTACGTGGCGCCTGAGCTTTGAATGGACAAGGTGATAGTCTCCTTCTCCAGTCAAAGTTGACCACATGCTCAGAGGCGAAGCGCATACCAATAGTCATAGATGCCACCTTAACTCTGCCAAGAATTGACAAATGATTGGTGAAGAGAATCCTAGTAGACACCGGCGCATCCAAAGCTATCCTCTATTACTGGTGCATCAAGGAGATGGGCTTGAACAATCACCACCGCCAACCAAACTCCACGCGGCTTGAGGGGTTCACAGCCTATAAGATCCTAGTGAAGGGGACAGTAAACCTGACCTTAACACTAGGAACTTGACTATCTATGAGGAGTGAGGAGGTTAAATTCTTCGTCGTTGACATCGTCTCCTCATAAAACTCAATCATCAGAGCACCCTCACAAGAAGCTTTCAACATGGTTGCTTCATGCCCTACCAACGTATTAAAATCCTAACAAAGGATGGTGTTGGATGTGTTAAAAGCAACCTCTGGTCTCTCCTTAGCATCAATGGTAGTAGAACCCATGCAGATCGGGGTGGTTTCAGCCATAACTCTCACAAAGAAGGATAGAGATCCCCACACTCCAATAGAGCCAATTGAGTGTGAGGAGGTCATCATCCATGAAGGTCACCCTGACCAGAAGATGAAGATAGGGGTCAACCTCCCATCTCGAGATAAGGAACACATTGTTCAGTTAATTAGGAGCAGTTGAACAACTATAGCCTAGAAGATTGACGACCTTCCACAAATTAAAGTTTGGCCTGAAATTCCCTATAGCAATAGAAGCCCAAATGATTTTGGGAGAAAAAAGAGCAAGGTATGAAAGAAGAAGTGTTGAAACTTCTCAAGGTCAGGTTCATACATGAAGTCAAGTGCCTGGCGTGGCTTTCCAATGTCGTCATCGTCAAGAAGGTAACCAGTAGGTGGTGCATGTGTATTAACTTCACCAACCTAAATAAAGCTTGCCCCAAGGACTCCTACCCACTCTCTAGGATTGATGCCCTAGTTAACTCCACCTCGGGATACTCAACGATAAGCTTCCTATATTCATTTAACTTATATCATCAAATAAAGTTACACTCCAAGGATCAAGTCCACACATCTTTTCGGACAGCCAGAGCCACCCATTGCTACCATGTCATGTCATTTGGCTTGAAGAATGTCAGAGCAACATATCAGAGGATGGTAAATAAAGTGTTCCAGGGCTAAGTTAGTAGAAACATTGAAACCTATGTGGATGACATGGTAGTTAAGACGAGGGCAGGGACTTTACACCTCAAAGATCTAGATGAAACCTCGACATGCTAGACCACTTCAATCTCAAGTTCAATCCAACCAAATGTACCTTTGGGGTGAACTGTGGGAATTCCTAGGCTTCATGATTACTAAGAGAGGTATTAAGGCAAACCTAGAAAGAATAGTCGCACCTCTCAACATGAGCCTACAGAAATACATCAAAGATCTCCAATACCTCAACAGATGTATAGTGTCTCTAGGGAGGTTCGTGTCGAAGTCCGCAAAGAGTTGCTTGCCATTCTTTAAAGCCCTAAAGGGAGTTGTGAAGGAAGTATGGTGGACTATAGAATGCGAGGAAGCTTGGGAAAGTTTGAGGAGCTATCTTCACCTCCCCTACTAAGCTCTCTGATAGTCGAAAAGCCCCTCTTCTTGTACTTGGCAGTAGCATATATAACTATAGTCGTCGTTGATAACGCAAAAACATATAATGTTTTTAGTACTATTTTGTGCCTTTTATTAGTTAATTATTGTAGTAATATAGTTAAATATATTAATTTTGGTATTAATATGTTCTATTTTGATTTTAGGAAGCTTTAGGGATTTTAATAAGAAA